>SKCR01055081.1:0-88028 GCA_019454045.1 Zanthoxylum bungeanum | reverse complement strand
ACTTGAAGTTTGTAAAGATATAACAGAAAATCGCCACTCTCTCGGATACTATTTTCTTATAAGAGTAGTATTCCAGTTCGTGGGTTGATATGTGTGATCAGTGCTTTAGACTGTCGCTACAGCGAAAGAATCATGTGAGATTCTTTGGTTAGCATGATTCATGACACTATCAACATCATACCTTTGACCATATGGGTAGACACTTTCTGTACCCTAGGTCAATATGTTGTATACAGTGAGACGATGGACCGTATCATATGTAAATCGCATACATAATTGTATATATATCTTTCCTTCTCATTTGGGGGCCTTGGCATGTTGCTAGATGTCAACCTTGGTCATTGAAATCGAACGATCATCTGATCGGAGGATAATTTATGTTCGATTAAATTATCACGATTCATTTCATGTCCAACTTGAGGGGAACCCAAAAGGTCACACACAACAAAGTCGAAATCAATGGTTAATAGTACACAATACATATTTAACAGTATATATAATGGATGTAGGAATTGTTCATAAATGGTTCATTGTGTTTAATTATTGAAGAGATCGTTCATGAGGTTCCATAATGGCTTAGGGATTGGTGAATGACGATTGGGGTAATTTGGGAATTGGAATAAATAGATAAAAAAAAAATTTACTATTCACATGAATAGTTTGCGTGAATAGTACCACGTGAATAGTAAATTTTGTTAAAATTTTGAATTCCAATTCGGCCCAAACTCTTATTAGGGTTTTATAATCTCATTAAACCACTAAATTAAGATCCAATGGCTAAGATTAAATTGGCTTTTATCCCACATTGGATTCTTAATTAATTTTGTTGTCTTTGGAGCACTATATAAACCCAAAGAATTCTTCACAAATTTTTGCACCAAACCTTTCAAATCTTGGGTTGATATAAGTGAGCAACTCTAAAGTTTTAAAAGTAAGCCACTGATTTTGAGGACCCTTAAGTCTAATTGACTAGAGGAACCTCGAGTTAAAAGTTTTGAGGTATTTGCCTAGGCTAGCACCAATGGCAAAATACATGTGCACTCAATGCGTAGTCTTGCCGTTGAGTTTTGGCTTTGGTGTGTGCATCTTTGGAGGCCACACACTTGGGTGGCTCTTTGGAACGTGGAAGAGTTTGCTGAGTTCGAGAAAAGCTTGTAGATTGGAGGGAGGATTGGAGGAGTCTACGGTTCAAGTAAGTCTTTTTCTTTCTTTATTTTTAATTAGAGTTCTTATGATAGTTAGCATGTTTAGGTTTATGTTTTTTGCATGTTTTATGAGTTTTTATGCTTAGAAACTATAGTAATATGCCTAGGCTTGTAGAATAATCAAAACAAATGGGTCTTGGACAAAGGGAAAGCGGCATCATAATTTTAATTATTTAATTTTCCGCTGCGCACTCGCGGCCGCTTCCCAACATCTTCGATTCAAGTAAGTCTTTTTCTTTCTTTATTTTTAATTAGAGTTCTTATCATAGTTAGCATGTTTAAGTTTATGTTCTTTGCATGTTTTATGAGTTTTTATGCTTAGAATATATAGTAACATGCCTAGGCTTGTAGAATAATCAAAACAAATGGGTCTTGGGGAAAGGGATAGCGGCATCATAATTTTTAATTTTCCACTGCGCATTCGCGGCCGCTTCCTAACAGTGGTATCAGCGCGCCATTTTTGTTTTGATTAGTTCTCTCTCATTTGAACTCGAAATTGGGTGTGTAACAGTTCATTGGAAAGCTAACACCCGGAACTTACTTTTAGGGACAAGTTTTGCATGATTTAGTTAATATATGAATTGTGAAATTCCATTTAAATTTACGCATCTGTAAAAAATTTGAATAGTAAATTTATTTGTATAAAATAAAATGCAATATCATAATTAAATATTAATCAAAGTTATTTAAATCCTAAAATAATTCCAACATATTAAAACTCATATGCTTGATGATTCTATGTATGATTAGAATTGGCATGATTATTTTAGGGTGCAAGCATCCAGAGACTTTCTAAGGAATAGAGTGTGTATTATTTATCCTTTAGCTAAGTAATTATTCCATGATGAACTTAGAGATTTATGACCTTTAAGGCTAATAATTATAAATCACTTGTTTATAATAAAAGACATTATAAAAGATAGAAGTGAGGTGGGACCAAAGCGTTAATAAAACTTTCCAAACTAAAGTTAATTTAACCAAAGGTATTACTAGAGTTAGATAATGATTTGGTGTATTCCTTCACTCACTACCTTTTTATAGCCAAAACGAAAAGCTGTGAAGAAATCTATATAATCATTTACTCAAAGCTTACCTGAAAGCATATTTAAAGTGTTGTACTAATTTGGAGGATCTATTGTTTATTCCTGTCACCAAGGCAATAAGAGCCTAAGAGGTAAGGTTATTTAAGAGAGTTTGCTCCACCCTCCCTCTGGGGAATTTTCAATGGAGGAATCCATTTGATAGTTATTCACTTAAACTTGCTAAAATCCTCAATAACAATTTAAGTCTAACATTTGCCTCCCATTGTTAAGTATAGACCCAAAGGGCTTAAACCGTATTGGCAGGACTAGGCTTTACTAGACTGACCAATACCAATTTGTCCCTAAATCGTACTATTGAAAATGGTTTGACTTTTCTGAGTCATAAGACGCAGCGACCCTTAGGCGTGGTCTTATAATTTAGGGGCAAAGATTCGGTGTCCACAAGGACTAGCATAAGATATGGCATGTTTGATTACCCAACCCAATGATCAATGAATTGTGATTTATATCATAAATTGGTTGGGAACCTACCTAATTATCATATTTTATAACGACCGACCCTTGTCGGAGTTGTGAAATGATGATAATGGGATCCTTGCCCACAAGAAATCCATCATATTGGGGTTGATGCATTTTCCTTAAAATTTTAAAAAACATTTGAGTGGGGTGTAACTTATAATATTAAAAGCCCATGTTATTATGAAACATATTCCTAATTTTAACATTCTCTCTTAACATATGAGTTAAAATATTTCACAAACATTCAAATGGCAACAGAGTATCACTTCGTTCCATCCTTGATAAGCATAAGCTCAAAGGAGACAACTACAATGACTGGTTTAGAGCCTTAAAATTGTCTTATGATAAGAAAAAGTTTTCTATGTTCTTGAAGGACCTTTCCCCCCTGAACCCATAAAAGATACTGACCAAAATACATTTGATGCTTGGAAGAAACACGTCGATGATAATGAGCAAGCAGTTTACATAATGCTTGGCTCTAATTCGGACGAACTTCAGAAAGCTCCACGAAGATATGGATGCTCAAACCATCATCTTTCACTTGAAGGAGTTGTATGCAACTTCCGTTCATACCGTGAGATTCCAAGTGTCATGTGCCTTATTCCAAACAAGGTATAAAAAAGGATCTGTTAGTGGACATGTGCTTAAGATGATTGGCCACATTGAAAAATTGGCCAACCTAGGGTTCATCATGGATCATGAGATAGGTCATGATCTAATTCTTCAGTACTTATTAAAAGACTTCTCTAACTTTATTATGCAGTTTCATCTGTCAAATAAGGAAGCTAATTTAGCATAATTGCACAATCTGATAAAGCAAGCAGAGAAGGACTAGAAATCAGAGCTTAAAACCTCCGTCATGCTTACGGGTACGGACCTGAAGCCACGAGGTCCAAAGAAAAATAAGGGCAAGGCCAAGGCTCCAGATCACCTAAAACCCAAGAGTAGGTGGAGAAGAAAAGAGAATTGGAAATGTTTCTTTTGTGGAGAATGGTCATTGGAAGTAAGACTGCAGATCCTTGAAAGCCAAGAAAGCTAGGGAAGCCCAAAAGGCCAAGAAGCCCAATACTTCAGGTATGTTGTATATGATTGAACTATATTCTCAAAACTCTGAACCTTCTACTTCGGTTCTTGACACCGGTTATGGGACTCACTTGTGTAACAATGTGCAGGGCCTGAGAAACAGTAGGAGACTCCGTCATGGGGAGGTTGAATTACGCATGGGTAATGGAGCAAAACTGGCTGCATTGTGCGTGGGGACTTATTTTTTAGTTTTGCCGAATGGTTTAGTTTTAGGCTTAGAAGATTGTATTTATGTGCCTTCTCTAGTAAAGAACATCATTTCAATTTCTTCTTTATGTAATAAAGGCTTTTCATGCCTAATAAATTGTAATGAATGTTCTATTTATTTTAATGAAATAAAATATGGAGACGGTATTTTGAATAATGGTATCTATGTCATACAAACTAACAAACATTGTTCAACCTCAAATATATACAACGTTAACTAGAATAATCTCAATGAATCACTTTTATGGCACAGTCGCTTAGGTCATATCAATGAAAGAAGATTAACTAAGCTACATAAGGATGGGTATTTCAGACCCTTCAAATATGAACCTTATGGAACTTGTGAGTCTTGTTTACTTGATAAAATGACCAAATTACCCTTCAAAGGTAAATGACAGCGTGCAACGGAGACATTAGAACTCATACACTCTGATGTATGCGGACCAATGTCAGTCACTGCTATAGGTGGATTCTCCTACTTTATTACCTTTATCGATGATTACTCGCGATATGGGTATGTGTACCTTATGCGGTACAAATCTGAAGCCTTTGAGAAATTCAAAGACTTCAAAGCTGAAGTAGAAAACCAGCTTATTAAAAGTATTAAGTCACTATGGTCTGACCGAGGTGGTGAATACTTAAGCGACGAATTTCAAGATTACTTGAGAGAAGATGGCATTATTTCCCAGTGGACTCCTCCGGGAACTCCACAACATAATGGGGTCTCCGATAAGAGAAATTGTTCATTATTAGATATGTTCCGATCAATGATGCCAGGCACGGATCTACCTCTTTCATTTTGGGGTCATGCTTTAGTAACTGCAACACTACTACTAAACCAAGTTCCTTCCAAGACTGTTAGTCAAACACCATATGAGTTATGGTCTGGGAAACGTCCTAGTCTTAGTTATCTAAGAGTTTGGGGATGTGACACATATGTTAAGCTCACAAAAAACTAAAAAATTAGATGATAGGGCTGTCAAATGTAAGTTTGAAGGATATGCCTTGAACTCAAGAGATTACGTGTTGTACGTCCCAAATGAACAAAGAACATTTATCTCACAAAATGCTAAATTTCTAGAGAATGAATCCTTCTCAAGAAATATAGTGGGAGTAGACTTGACCTCGATGAGGTACGAGAAGAACAAACTAACATAGAACTAAACCTCAGACCCCTCAAAAGGGCAGCGACAGAACAACCACAAGTTTATGAACTCAGAAGGTCCGGTAGTGAAAGATATGAGCTTGAAAGATATGGTTTCCATATTGATAAGGAACATGATGAGGTCAGTGATAATGACGATCCCACCAGTTATGACGAAGCAATGCATGATATTGATTCAGTCAAGTGGCTTGAGGCCGTAAAATCTGAAATAAACTCTATGTATCAGAATCAAGTCCGGGACTTGGTGGATGCACCTGAAGGGATAAAACCCATAGGCTGCAAGTGGATTTACAAGCGTAAAATTGATTCAGAAGGCAACATCTAAACCTATAAGGCTAGGTTGGTGGTGAAAGGTTATAGAAAAATCCATGGAATTGACTATGACGAAACCTTCTCGCCTGTTGCAATGATAAAGTCCATTCAAATTTTACTGGCACTAGCTGAACACACTTTGATTATGAGATTTGGCAGATGGTTGTCAAAACATCTTTCCTTAATGGGAACCTGGTAGAGGAAGTCTATATGACACAACCTGAGGGTTTTGCATCTAAGGATGATCATAATAAAGTATTTAAGCTTAAAAGATCCATTTATGGACTCAAGCAAGCCTTCAGAAGTTGGAATATACGATTTGATGAGACAATCAAAGAATTTGACTTCATCAAAAATGTAGATGAGCGTTGTGTTTACAGGAAAAGTAGTGGGAGTGTTGTTGTATTTCTTGTATTATATGTCGATGACATATTAATCATCAGGAATGATATTCCTATGATGCAAGCAACCAAGCAATGGTTATCTTAGAATTTCTCCATGAAAGATTTGGGAGAAGCAGCCTACATCCTCAGCATTAAGATCTACCGTAATAGATCCAAGAGGTTGTTAGGACTTTCTCAATCTACATACATAGATAAAGTTTTGAAAAGATTCAAAATGGAAGATTCCAAAAGAGGTAATTTACCTACTTGTCATGGAATAAAATATCTAAGGAGCAATGTCCACCTACTCCTTCAGATAGAGAGCGTATGAGTAGGATCCATTTATGCTTCAGCAATAGGATCGATCATATACACCATGCTATGTACAAGACGGGCAACTGTTAAAACAATCCTCAAGTATATGAGAAGAACTAAGGATGTGTTCTTGACATACGGAGATTGTTCTGAGATGAAAGTCATTGGTTACAATGATATGAGCTTTCAGACCGATATAAATGACAACAGATCGCAAATATGATATCTTTTTACTTCGAATTGCGGAGTTGTCAGTTGGAAAAGCTCAAAGCAGTCAACTACATCAGACTGTACCACTGAATTTGAGTATATTACAACATCTGAGGCAGCTAAAGAAGTAGTCTGGATAAGAAGTTCATCACGGAGCTGGAAGTGTTTCCCGCGATAAAGAATGGCGTCACGATGTACTGTGACAACACGGGCGCCATTGCTCAATCAAAGGAACCAAGGTCCCACCAAAAATCCAAGCATGTACTCAGGCGATTTCATCTCATCAGGGAGATTGTTGAGAGAAAAGAAGTTATTATCGAGAAAATACGCACAGAAGATAATCTTGTAGATTCTCTGACTAAATGGCTGACTCAACAAAAGCATGATAGGCACACCCCGAGAGTATGGTGTCCAGATTCATACTAGTTGGCTATAGTACAAGTGGGAGATTGTAAGGGATATTCCCTATACCCAACTTATGGATGGGCTGTATGTACATGTATTTGTAATATTTTTAAATAATTAATAAAATGGAAATCATTTTTATACGTGTCTTACATAAATTATATGAATCATCAAACACTGTAATAAAGCCCTTGGAGTAATAAGATAATGGCTTCCATGTCTTATGAGAATCATTACTCTCAAACGTTCCTAGTCATAGTTTTGTGAATAATTTGGGCGTTCACAAAGCAGAGAGAGCATGATGATATGATCCACCCTTAAGTGGGGTAGCTGATCTCATAGGCTACTAGAGGAGATCCGTCTGCTTGGTGTATCACATGGATGCATGAGTTGCTCGTGTCCATCGAACTGACCGCCGAAAGTTTTCACATGGAGTGTTTATCCCATGTGTCTGTGAGAACGTTCATGTATCAATTGTATGACTAGTCCTTAGACTTGAGGTTTTTACAATCTTATGTGTGGATCAAATAACTTTGACATTCTCCTTCCCCGGTTCAAAAGATCCGGTCATAAGGGTATGATTTGGTCATTTGTTGAAACACATGAAGTTTGTAAAGATACAACAGAGAATCACCACTCTCTCAGATAATATTTTCTTATAAGAGTAGTATTCTAGTTCGCGGGTTGATATGTGTGGTCAGTGCTTGGGACTGTGGCTGCAGCGCAAGAATCATGTGAGATTCTTGGGTTAGCACGATTCATGACATTATCAACATCATACCTTTGACCATATGGGTAGACATTTTCCGTACCCTAGGTCAAAAGTTGTGGATACAGTGAGGCGATGGTCCGTATCATATGTAAATCGCATACAGAATGAGTATATATCTTTCCTTCTCATTTGGGGCCTTGGCATGTTGCTAGATGTCAACCTTGGTCATTGAAATTGAACGACCATCTGATCGAAGGATAACTTATGTTCGATTAAATTATCACGATTCATTTCATGTCCAACTGGCGGGGAACCCAAAAGGTCACACACAGCAAAGTCGAAATCAATGGTTAATAGTGCACAGTACAAATTTAACAGCATATATGATTGCTGTAGGAATTGTTTATAAATGGTTTAATGTGTTTAATTATTGAACAGAACACTTATAAGGTTCCATAGTGGCTTAAGGATTGGTGAATGATGATAGGGGCACTTTGGGAATTGGAATAAATAAATAAATAAAAGCGCAATGGCGCTTCATTTTTTTTATATTTTATTTGTTTTGAATTCCAATTCGGCCCAAACTCTTATTAGGGTTTTATAATCTCATTAAAACAATAAAATTAAGATCCAATGGCTAAGATTAAATTAGCATTTATCCCACATCAGATTCTTAATTAATTTTGTTGTCTTTGGAGCACCTATATAAACCCAAAGAATTCTTTACAAATTTTTTACACCAAAAAACCTTTCATATCTTGGGTTTATATAAGTGAGCAACTCTAAAGTTTAAGAGTAAGCCACTGATTTTGAGGATCCTTAAGTCTAATTGACTAAATGAATCTCAAGTTAAAAGTTTTGAGGTATTTGCCTAGGTTAGCACCAAGGGCAAAATACCCGTGCACTCAAGGTGTAGTCTTGCCATTGTTTTTTGGCTTTGGTGTGTGCACCTTTGGAGGCCGCACACTTGGGTGTCTCTTTGGAACGTGGAAGAGCTTGTTGAGTTCGAGAATATCTTGTAGATTGGAGGGAGGACTGGAGGAGTTTTCGGTTCAAGTATGTCTTTTTCTTTCTTTATTTTTAATTAGAGTTCTTATGATAGTTAGCATGTTTAAGTTTATGTTCTTTGCATGTTTTATGAGTTTTTACGCTTAGAATATATAGTAACATGCCTAGACTTGTAGAATAATAAAAACAAATGGGTATTGGGTAAAGGGATAGCGGTATCATAATTTTTATTTTCTGCTGCGCACTCGCGGCCGCTTCTCAACAATATGTACGCTCCCACTAACCCTACTATCATATTTGTATTCTCTATGCTTTGATAAAATCAGACAATCTGACTGATATCAAAATTAGAGAACATAGATTTTCGGAAAGCTCATCTGAGCCTGCAAAAGGCTCTATAAGCTTGTACATCAAACTGCGATCTTAGAAGAATACAAACTCCATGGCCATTCCAGAGTGAACTCTACAAACAAAGAAATCACAATGGATATCTTCTTCGAAAAAATCATTCAGGAACACCACTTTGTATTCCTAGCTAAATACATAGCTTAATATCAACATTAACCAACAGATTTTTAATTGTTCAATTACTGTGACTAGAAATAAGTTTTCTCAGAATCTACAATAGATTGCTAAGTATAGTCTTTCTCACTGTCGCACTATAAAGGTTAAGCCTTTAATAAGCTCACTATGTTTTTGCTATGCAAATCATTTGCACATTTTATGAACGATTCATAACGAAAGCTCAATAAGTTCAAAACTTGATCGTAGTAAGCTATGAACAATCTTAAATCTATGATTTAATGCTAACTTCCCAAATCAATATCAAATATTGCTCCCATTGTAAGTTATATGATAATTTTCTTCGATAAGAAAACAACAGAACCATTTAGTATCAAATACTTTGTACATTTTCTGACATCCTATTAGACTTATATGGAATATGTCTAAGGGTATTTTCATCTTATTAATTACGTAGTTCCATTTATAGTTTATCACTCTCATATTTAACTTCAATAAGTCAAGTTTTTTCTACAATCGTTAACATCTAATGTTACACACCATGTAATAAAATAATTTTATTACTCGGGATCATAGAAAATATATATCTATCAAATAGAATATAATATTCTATTAAATAGAATAAATAATAAAATTTTGCTTGTACCTCCGAGGCGCAAGTACTTTTCAATTATATAACCATTATACAAAGAAAGATTCAAATCTCAAACTTTTCAAGATTCGAATTTCTACTTATGTATATATCATGTACGTAACTGTAGAAACTAATAGAACCTTAATTAAAAATGATGAATGTATTACCAGAGCAAATCCCCAAGAGTATTGAAACTAATTTGATAACACTCAATATCAAACGAACCAAATCATATAAGATTCGATTTCTCCCACTGCCTAATTCCATCGCGATGGAATCGTAGAAGAATAATATTGTGCAAGAATCGCATTCATAGAATAATCTTAGAACTAATTGCCATAAATTCATATGTTTGATCGCATCAAACATCTTTGAACAATTCAAAGATTCATGATGAATTTTAAAGATATAGTTTTTAAAACTTCAAATCAAATATCTTTGAACCATTCAAAATATTCTATCCGGGTTTCATCAGAAACATATGGAAGGTTCTCGATATTGGCGCAGTTGTTGAACCCCTAGGGTCGGATCGGAACCCCACGCAGTGGAAGTGGGTCTAACCCGTGGATATCTAACATGGCTGTATTTTAAAAATTATTAAAATACAATATTTTATTTTTCAAGTGTTTCAGAGAAAACCATAAATAAATCTGGATTCGGAAAAATTCAAGTAATGATAAAAAAATTGAAAAATACAACTTATGGGGGCAAGACATGCATCAACGCAGCATGCTGCTTTGCAGCATCCTTGGCGCTGCAGCGCCACAAATGCTCTCAACCAATTTGGCCGAGAGCAGCAACATCTATATAATTTTTTTAAATTTTTTTTCTAAAAACAAAAACCTTAAAACACTTACAAAATTCACCGAAAAAAATTTTAATTTCAAAACCAACCACAACACTTATTATAAAATAAAAATATATAAATTCAAAAAATATATATATATATATGCATTTCTTTGAATCAAATTACAACCCAAAATAGAATCCTAATAAGAAATGTCTCTTGAACAATTCTAGGTCACCCAAAGGTGGTCAAGTATTCTAGAATGGTAGCCATACCTTAAAGCTTTAATTAGAGTTCCAAACTCTATTTAATTTTCATGTCCAACATGAACATCTTTGACCTAATACATAAGCATATTATTTACCACTCATCACCCCCCAAACCTAACATTTTGACTAGTCCTCGAGCAAAATAACAAAATAAAATAACATAAACATCTTTAAAATAAACATTAAACTAAGCCACTTTCGTAGGGATCACGGTTGCATTTAGCGTATATAACAAGCCTTTAAACCCCTAGGTGTCCCTAGTGGACGAGTTGTAGTCTCGTGAGGGCTTACAGCAACGATACCCACAAACATTTTACAAAAGTAAGAATATTTAAAACTAATGCAGACAAAAACAAAAAGACAAGAGAAAAGAGAATAAAGAAGTTAATGACTAACAATGTGAAACTTCTTATCCAAGTTTAGAGTTGTTTTTCTTTCTTTCTAAATTACTGAATAAGTAAATTCTCTGATTATTTTTACCATTCTCCATACACACAGCCAACAAAATATTAATCAACTTAATTTTGCCCACAATAGTCATAAGTGTAGTTGAGAAGAGAGTAATATTTTGTCCTAAAGTTATATCAGAATTCACACTTTTTTTAAACAATGGAATATTTTTCTGATTTTTTTTATATATAATATCTGCCATCCATATAGCGAGCTTTAGGCCAGTGACTCCCAAACCAGTTGGCTTTAAGGCACCAGGTGTTAAGACACCCCTACAGACTTAATTACTCAGACTTCATATATATATATATATATATATATATATATAATGTTTTTTAACATCTTCGATCCATGTAGCGAGCTTTGGGCCAGTGGCTCCCAAACCAGTTGGTTTTAGGGAACCAGGTGTTAAAACACCTCTACGGACTTAATAACTCGGATCTCAGACGTTTTTTTTATCCCATCACTTTTTTAAATACTTCCTCTGTTTAAACTAGAGTACTGAATATTACAAACTTGTCAATTACAACTCCTGTCCGTATGTTACTGTGTATGTTGATAATATCTGTCAACTGAACTTATGAAGATTCATTTTAGTCAGTATTATGGAGAATTCACAAATTAAATAATTCAAAAGGAAATATACAAAAATTAACTTGTTCCGAAATAGGTTGAGATACGTCTTAGGAGTGGAAGCTCCTTACACAACTATCTCACACCAATTTCACCCGATTAATCAAATTAAAAACATAGAAACACAAAATATTTTTTTTGATTTTCTGTATAATTTTTCAAATTTTTTGTACTTTTTCAAAAATTTTGGTCTAAAAATACTACAACTATTCCCCCACCCCCAACCTAAATGAGACATTGTCCCCAATGTCTTAAAAAGTATTAGATGAGTTTAGAAGATAGTACCTAGTTAGGTGAAATTCTATATTAAAATTAAAGGTTAAGATCCAGTTTTATCCGACGCTTTTTACCACGATCATTATCGGACCAGTTTATCTTGGAAATGATAGGGTCAATTTTTGGTTCAAAGGCTAAGATTTGGTCAATTAAATCCTGGGCAGTTCTGGCAGTGAAGAAGAGTTCTTTTAAAGGTTTTGACATGAATCCATTTCTCCGGAATCATCAAGAAACACACAAAGAAAATCATAAAATCCATCTGCGTTAAACAGCCCAATCGGGTTTTGGTGTATGTTCAAGTTCGTCCAAGATAGCACTGTAAAAATCTCCTCCAACATGCCCAACCCTCCTGGTAAAGCAATAAAAGCATCAGCAGGTTAATCATTTCTACTAGTCGTTCAGACATACCTGGCACAATTAGTTCTTCTCCGTTTGATGGTCCAATCAGATTCGCATCTACCAAAGGTTTTGGGATGATTCCCAAGACTTGACTGCCTTATTCCTATACGGTATTTGAAACGATCCCTATTAGTCCAAGATTTCCACTGAATATACTAAGTCCATATTCCTTTCAGCTAAGATTCGACCCGATTTCTATGTTGCCGCCACGTATTGTGGCTCAGTACCTACCCTAGTACCACAAAAGACACATATATTTACAACTCATCTTCTTAAAGTGGCTTCCATTTTTATCTGGATGCCTTCAAAAGTGCATTAATGAGTTGAATTTATAACACCTGAAAACGGTCAGTAATAATATCACAAGTATCTTTCAAAGGACGATTGTTAGCAAAATAATAAAAGAAATCGTGAAAGGTCAAAAAGTCTAGATCTTGTCGGCGAAAATAAAGATAATTACAAACAAAAGCAAATCAAAGCAATTATTAAGGCAACAGAGTTGTGTACGCAATACGCCACTCGATTGGTATAAATTCATTTGGATGCGTCTCAAGAATTCATTCCTTACTCAGCCATCACTAATGAATTAGCTCTCATCTTTGTGATTGCCAAACTCCATTCCTCATTAAATGTTCTATTTGTGCTTTTCCCTGAAAATATCACACAAAATTAACAATTCCACAACATGTATACACAAAATACAGAAATTACAACAAATTGCATGGGTTGCCTCCCTGCTAGCGCTAAATTTTTCGTCTTCAGCCTGATGGGACTAAAATCAATATGTCAATGAGGTTTCTGCGTGGTTTTGGATGTCTGATTAAAGATGATCCTGTGAACGTTGCTTTTGAAGGGTATTTTCCAACGATAAGGCAGCAAAAAGAATTCCATCCCATTTAGTGCATGTGCCACCTTTTTATCTTTGCCGCTCCAGTGGTTCCTGAAAAGAGAAAGAAAATCAAGAGGTCTTGTATGGTGCTTGACTTTGAATGGGAGTTCCATTCTGTCAAGCTTATTGGTGATGTCCTTGTTTTGTACTCGCCAAAACAGTGATGTTTCTCCTGAATGTCTGATATCTTTAATATGGTCAGTCAATTGCTCATCCATTTGCTCTAATTCTTGCTCCACCTTTTCAGAACATATGTATTTTAAAATTTCCTCATTCAGCTCTTCATCTGTCATCTGTGAAATGCATGCTCCATTAGTGTCAACCTGAGGATGTAAAGATATGTCTGATTTTAGGTCTTCATCCTCTGATATGACTGGCTCAGGTAGATCTTCTTCAAACATCAGTGCAAAACAAGCTCGAAGATCTTCATTTTGAGGATGGAAAGTTTCATCCTCTCTTGCTGGTACAATTGGTACAAACAGCTCTGCTTCTTGATCTTCGTCAGAGTCAGAAGAATAATAAAAAAAAATTGAGACTTTGTTGGTTCGGGCTCCTGAACTGATACCTCTGATTCTTGATATTGCTCAGCCTCATCCTCTGTTATGATGTCATGATGAATCTCACGATATTCGAAGGCTTCTTTAGTATTATTTGAATTTGCTCCGTGAGATATGTGATTCAGGTTATCTGTTAATTATCTAACTTGATCTGTCGTCCTCTGAATAGACGCCGTTAGACTCTGAATTTGTGCATCAAATTAAGATTCCCGTTCCTCGAGCCAATCTTTGAGCATGTGAATCAACTGATCATCCTCTGATGGTTATAGTTCTTGATGAAGATCGTAGATGGATGGTGGATAAGATGGAAAATGTGATGGTTCTTCGTACCTTGAATGATTCTGATAATTCTGCCACTCTGAAAGGTATATGCATTGATCGCTCGGGTGGTTGCCATCGAATATCTCACATCTCCCCATTGCGTTCTGTTGAGCAAATGTAGTATTGCTTGACATCCAGTGATAATTGTTGGGCTGGACAATAGGCCTCAAAAAATCAGACTGTTTCTCTCAGATTTGGGGTGTATCTTCTTCAAGTAAAGCTCATAATCTTTCAATTTCCCAATAAAGATCCATGTCAATCACCTGAAAAATAAAAGAATAAAATAAAAATTACAGATAAAAATAAAGAAAATTTGATACAAGTAAATTAGATAGCTTCAAAATTAATAACTCAAGAAAAATAAGTCACCGGCAACGGCGCCAAAAACTTGACCGGTGTAATCACTCGCATAAAACGCAAACGCACGTATCGTTCAAGTAGTATAAAAATATTGATCCCACGAGGACTTAATTCTACTCTTTTTATTAATTGTTGATACTATTTATTTACATGTATCTAATTATAGGAAGAAGAGAATGATTAATTGATTGGTTGGTTGTATGTGGATTTTCTAAATAAATAAATAAATAAAAATAAAAAAGAAATACTAAGGAAAATAACAAAAGACACAAAATACTTAGGGTTGTGACTCCACACAATATTATTCAAAAGATGAATTGATTCTCTTATATATGTGTAATAAATTAATTTGCTAACATGGAACACAAAGTTATGCAAAAGCCTTTGTCGATGGTCAGATGCAAATACCAAGTGTAACTCAATTAATCATATTCCTATGTTAATCAAGTTATCTGAATTCATTAAGTTCAATTTCCAATTATGGCTATCCACGAACGACATGTATATGTCTATCCTGTAAGAAATCTATTAAAGGGTTATTTATCCTCAAGGAAGATCGTGAGCTATTAAATCTAAGGCTGAAACCTAAAATCCCTTTTCCAAGTTCATTCTAAGTTTACCACATCAATCTTATTAGTGATCAGGCAACAAGAAGCATTAAGCTTAAGATTCAATAAACAAACTTTAGAATTACCCATTATATAATTAAATCAATTATTAAGCTTATTAATATTGTTTTTCATCACTTTCCTAGAATAAAAAGAAAATGATGGGGTTAGGGGATCCACTTTTAGAAATCTCAAATTATTATAATATAGAAATTGTCAGTGTTACCCATTTAAGCTGAACCATCCATAAATGGGGTGTTATTATTTATCTATAAACCAGCCATATAGGCGGTAATGATCTGTCACCTAAAGACCGACCTATAAGCGATGTCATATTATGTTACATAATTAAAACCAGCCATTAAGGCTGTATCAACTTTTAATCTATATTATTACAATTTCCATATTATAATTAAAGTGAGATTAATCTACCTTTACTATTTCTAATTTAAAAATCTCCCTTATTATAATATATAAATCTGTGTGATATTTACCAACCATCCATATAGGCGGTATCCTGATTAAGTCAAATTAAGAATTAATTACCAACCAACCAACCAGGCAGTATTCATGCTTAGTCAAGTTAAAACCAATTTATAATTAATTACCAACCGACCAATATGGCGATATCCTCGTTAAGTCAGGTTTTAAATACTTTATATATTATAATTAAGGGAGATTAATCTAAATTATAATAGTAAAAAGCTTCACCCTTCCCCAGCAATAATTTAACTACTGAACATAAAAGAAAAGAAAAGTAATTAAAATAAAATTAATTACTGAAAGTAAAAGTGCATAATTAAAAGTACTAAAAGTACAAATGCTTAATTTAAATTACAAAAACATAAACAATCAAGATGCAATCCTTAAAGTCCCTAAAGAAACATAAGGAAGGCATAATTTGAATTCTGAAATCGAGCTGAATTTATAGGCGTCACTAGGCTCCACGCGTAGCGACGTGCGTAGATCATCGACAAGTGGCAGATTGGCTTTGCGAAATCGTGACACGTGTCACGCTTTCGTCGGTGGCTGAATTATTAGTATCGATAGCATGTGATGACGATACGTGTCCCGACGCACATTAGCATGACTCGCTGAGATGTTGACATGAGGCAGGCATATTTTAGCATCGATGATGATTGTCGGCAGCATGTGATGGTGAGACGTGTCCGGCGTACGTTAGCATGGCTCATTTTAGCAAACGACGCACGTTAGCACGATGCATTTTAGCAAACCTCTCATAATGTGACATGTGACCCGGCATAATTTAGCATGACTCGGCGCACATTAGTGGTCGTGACGTAGGATCAGTGTCGGGACGCACAAAATGAAAATTTTGCCATTTTTTCTGTTTTTCACTGTTTTGGCCACAATTACTACCAGAGAGTCCTGAAACTTTATTTATCTACAAAATAACACAAAACACATCAAAATATTCACAAAACGAAAGAATCTATACAAAATATTAGGTCAATGAGTGAGAAATAGTGCACTATTTACCACTCATCACATATTGTGTTTATACTTCTAAAATATCCTAACACAATTGATTGGCCTTATTTCAACATTAAGCTATGTGTTCATGAATCTAATACCTAAATGAACATAGCTTTGGAGAAGATCTAACATTACCTAGTAAGCTTGATGTAAGATCCAATCTACTTCTCATTTGTTGAAATTTTTGGAGAACCTCTAAGGTGTGCAAGTTTGACTTCAAGATCAATCTTGTTTCCAATGCTTCCAAACTTCACTTCAAGATCCAATCTTGATTTCTCCTAGATGAAATATTGTATAGACCTCACAAGCTTCTCTAAACACTTCTCTAACTTTGGCTAATCTCTCAAGAATAACTTGTGTATAACTTACTCAAGCTTTTGCTTATGCTTATACTTATTATTCTTTTTCTTGTAATTAAAACATTCCTAAAGCTTGCTATTTATAGCAAAACTTAGTCAATTTTTAATTAATAAAAGTTTTAATCAAATTTTAAGTGGGCTTAATTTTATTTGTCCAAATATGTATCATTAGGCGTGACTAATCTCCATTGTCTCCCACTTTGATTTAATCCAATTAAATCAAGCCAATGATTAGGAAATTGATTAGTTAAATATTTTCCACTTTGATTTAATCCAATAAATCAAGGCAAAACGACCTATTATTACATACTTCAAATTATTATAATATCCTAACATGGTAGAGATAATTATGATTTTACAATTAAGCCCTTGTGTAATTATTGAATTAATCTAATTAGGTCAAATTAAAAAATGAATGTTATCCAATAACACTTGATTATCTTAGTTGATAATTGTAATATCGAATATGATCTTTTATCAAAATTAATCGGTTACCGAAATGCTCAACGAGTACACTTAATATTGGGACTCTCTAAGTTCAGACACGTTCGTCATATAAGCCTAGGTAATATGTACGTAATTCGACCACCTCCGATTTCACGAAGAACATGAACGACCTTTCTGGACTATACAAGTCGAGGTTATCACATATGTTTAACAATACCTCCATCGTAGGCTATCGGAGTTGTTCTTAGGAAAGATGGGATATACCGTCAAGTTTCCGAGGTGCACATCTCATGTCGACATGTCCACGATTCTTCATAACTGATGCAATCCACCCTAGATGATCGACTTTGGCCAATGATTTAAGAATCGTGACTTTACTAACATGGATACTTAAACCCCTTATGGTACACATACGGGCTGACAGATCCTACCTTTCTTCGCACTTGATTATTGAGTGCATGGGTTCACACCCAATGAACATCTAGAGGCCAGACCATGAAATGTTTCTGACATACATGGCATCAAAGTGTGAAGGATCTCACACAAAATCAATGTTATCCTATAGTCAAAGGAATACATATGCTACTTGTTGGGTTCTCCTAGAACATGCCAATGATCTATTAAGCATAAATTATGTGAATACTTAAAGTAAGATTGCGGAAATAATACTTACATTGGTCGGCAATATGGATGTAGAGAATACAAAAATTTTACTCCTTTGAGAAGTGCTCTAAGCTCTCCTTTGTATGAATGGTTTAGCTCCAAGCTTTGAAATTTGATTCCAAACTCAATGGGAAAGGTTTCCCTAACACCTTTGTAGACTCCTTTATGTGCTAGCACTTAAGAAATTTTGAAGAAAAACTTCCAATAGGAGAGAGAGAAGTCACGGCAATATGAGAGGAGAGGAGAGAGTTTTAGATTTTTGGTATTTTGATTTCTAAAATCCAATACAACTTATGAAAGTCAAACCCTTAAAGTTGGTATTAGGTTTACCAAAAGCTAAAGCAAAGTGTTGGAGGGAAAAATGCATTCAATGCCTCCAACCACTTCCATCACCAAATTGACATTTGATGGACAAGTTATGTAAGTTGGTGGGACCCACTTTAATTCAAAATTCAAGTGGCTTGCTCAACACACTTCGGGCTCGGGTTCGCTTAATCCGATTAAACTAACTTTCTGTCGCGACGTAATAAATCCAATTTAATTAAATAATAGTGCCTCGCAAAATTATTACGAAAGTCGCTCGTGAATTAATTCTAAATTAATTTGTTTGCCCGAATTAAAATCAAATTTTAATTTCACATCGAAATATAATTTCAATTAATATATTGAATATATTATTTAATCGATTAATTCCTAATTAATCGTTCTCTCTCTTCTTATCGAATTTTATCCCAGATAAATTCTTGCCGTAATTAATCATTTATTAATTTTCTCTCTCTCAAAATTAATCCCAGATTAATTTTGTTCGAGTCAAACGTCATCGGTGAATCTTCGGAAAGTGACCGATGAGATCCCTGGATATATTGGCAGTAAATCCTACCGTCGGACTATCCGAACATGTGCGTATCTCGTACCACGTTCTTACCGATTTACAAGACATGGTTGGCTTCTAGCAAAGCACCGTGCCTACCCAATTCTCCAGAAATATTCTTTAAGGAATATATAATCTATAACAAGCGTAGTATACCAAGTATTACGTATTGCGATCTAGTATCAAATGCACATACTAGGTCTGAGGCTGGAATTGTGTCTGCCCCGTACAAAGCATATATCGAATCATTAGCAACTAGTCTCTTTAATCGGATAATCATGACCATGTCATATTATCTCGATAATTACAACATAATAGAGTACCAGTTATGTATCCATGCGTGATCATCATCTCCATATGACTGAAGTGATACTTCCATCTTGACATCACTCCCAATACACTACGATTCTCAATAAACCCAAAAGAGGCTTACACAGAACCTGTAAAAGTCTTGGATGACCAAAACCAAAGCGCATTGATTGTCGTAAGTATTAGCGATGCAAGTCTCAGGTTAAGACCAAATACACCTACCCTGATGCGGATTCCCATAGACAAATAGTCATACTACCAATGAGATTCTGTGGGGTCTATCCAGAGCGAAGCTGTTTCTGTACCATCAGTAAACAAAACCTCATATTATACTTGCACGAGTATCCAATACCCCAATATATGAGAACTATATCGTTACGCTTCCATGACGTGCACAAGTGTAATACTAGTATATTCCGCATTATCGATGTCTAGTCTCGATAATACTACGACTAGGGATATTTAATGATTAAACTTTTAGTGGATTGATATTGTCTCATATCTTATAATCCGGAACTAGTCATAAGGACTTTTATCATTTATATATTTAAGTAATCTAATTACAAAATGATAAAATAGAAATTTCCTTTGTCACATAGTTAATTTGTACAAAAACCACAATGTCTTTTACAAATAGTGATGCTATGGGTCACAATTGTCCAACAATCTCCCACTTGGCCTATAGCCAATTACTCAAGTATCTAACACATGAACTATGTACATGTCGCTCAAAATTTTGCTGAGGAATTACATTCGTCAGCGGATTTGCAATGTTGTCATCTGATGCGACCTTCTCGATCTTCACATCGTAACGATGTATGATCTCACGAATCAGATGGTAACGTCGAAGTACATGCTTGGATCATTGATGAGACCGCTGTTCTTTAGCCTGCGCTATAGCCCCGTTATTGTCACAATATAAAGGAATGGGCTCAGCTGCTAACGGAACTACTCCTAATCCAATTAGGAATTTACGGATCCAAATTGCCTCTTTTGCTGCCTCAGCTACATCAATATATTCTGCTTCTGTTGTTTAATCGGCAATAGTCTCTTGCTTGGAAGATTTCCATCTCCATGCTTTGTTGTTCAAACAAAATATGTACCCGGATCACGACTTACAGTCATCTTTATCGGTTTGGAAACTTGCTTTGGTAATCCTAGTTACCTCAAGTTCTCCATCTCCATAGATTAAGAACACATCCCTACTTCGTCTAAGAGACTTAAGGATGTTCTTAACCGCAACCCAGTGACCATCACCTGGATCGGCCTGATAGCGACTACATATACTCAAAGCTTACGATACATCAGGTCGCATACATATCATGGCATACATGATCGATCCGACTGCAAAACCAACGAGATCCGACTCATATTGTCTCTCTCATCTTGAGTTTTAGCACACATGTCCTTAGATAGAGTGACGCCATGTGACACTGCCAGCAGTCCCCTCTTGGACCGATCCATGTTGAATCTCTTCAACACTTTGTCAATGTACGTGCTCAATGAGAGTCCAAGTAACTTTCGAGATCTATCTCGGTAGATCTTTATTCCCAAAATAAAGGCTGCTTCTCCCATATCGTTCATGGAGAATTTAAATGAAAGCCAAACTTTCACCGATTGTAGCATGGGAGTGTCATTGCCAATAAGCAATACATCATCAACAAAAAGGACAATGAATGTTAGTGTGCTCCCACTAACCTTCTTATATACACAAGGATCATCCTCGTTTTGAAAGAAATCATATTCTTTTATGATCTCATCAAAACATTGGTTCCAAGAACGCGATGCTTGCTTAAATCCATAAATGGATCGATTTAACTTGCAAACCTTGTTTGCATGTTTTGGAATGACAAAACCGTCCGGTTGTTGCATATAAACATCCTCTAAATGGTTTCCGTTAAGGAAAGTGTTTTTTACGTCCATCTGCCATATTTCATAATCGAAATATGCAGCAATAGCAAGCATTATCCGAATGGATTTAATCATGGCAACATGTGAAAAAGTTTCGTCGTAATCGACACCATGTCGTTGACGATACCCTTTCGCTACAAGCCTAGCTTTGTACGTTTGTATATTGCCATCCATGTCGGTCTTCTTCTTGAAAACCATTTGCAACCAATAGGCTTTACGCCTTCTGGTGAATCAACCAGTGTCCAAACTTGGTTGGTGTACATGGAATCCATTTCGGACTTCATGGCTTCTTGCCATAAAGTGGAGTCGATACCTTCTATCGCTTCTTCATACGTAGCCGGTTCGTCTTCCTTAATAAGATTAATATCCACATTAGGTGAGATCAAAAACCCATACCTCTCAGGTTATTTTCTAACTCTCTCTGACCTACACGGTTCTTGTGTATTCGAAGATTGTGGTAAAGTCTCATCCCTGATGAACTGTTCATATTCTGTTAAGGGTTATGTGCCAGGAACAGTATTACTCCGATTTTCATTGAATTCTACTTTCCTCCCACTTACCACTGCATTTAGGAATTCCTTCTCAAGGAAAACCGCACGCGGAGCAACAAATACTTTGTTCTCTTGTGGGTTGTAGAAGTAATAACCTTTGGTTTCCCTAGGATAACCTACAAATAGAAACTTATCGATTTGGGTTCTAGTTTGGTACCATCCAAACGTTTAACGTATGCCCAACAACCCCAAATCTTAAGGAATGAGAAACCCAGTTTCTTTCCTGTCCATATTTCATATGGAGTTTGTTGAACAGACTTTGAAGGAACCTTATTCAAAATAAGTATTGCACTGTTCAATGGATATCCCCAAATGGAAATTGGTAGCTCTGTGTGACTCATCATCGACCTTACCATGTCCAACAAAGTTTGGTTTCTCCGTTCAGACACACCGTTTAATTGAGGTGTTCCAGTGTTGGTTTCTAATATAGTCCCAAGATCATATTTTAACAATGAAAAGAATGAATACAAAATGAAGTGAGGCGGAAACAGACTTACATTGAACAGATATGAGATGTGTTGATAAGAAAAATGAACTCCAAGAAACCTTTGTTGAATTTGGCCAAGGTCCAAGTCCAAGCTCCAAGCTTTGTCTTTGTTATTCCAAGCTCCAAGGTTGGTTTCCCTATCATCTTGTATTGATTCTTTAGAGTGCTAGCCCTTAGAAAATTTGCTACAAATCTTCTTATTATCTTCCTCCTTGTTCGGCCAAGATGAAAGAAAATGGAGAGTGTTTTTTTGCTTCCAAAAACCGTGAATGGGAGTAAGAGAGAGGGAATGAATTTTATTAACTTGTATTTCAATTTCAAAAATTAAAATAATGATATACCAAAGTTGGTATATGTCAATTATGCCATCAAGTTGTAGTGTGTAACAACTCTTCACTTACTTCACCAAAACCCATCAACTAAAAGCAACTTAAAAGTGACAAGTGATGTGACATGTGATGTGACATGTGGGCCCTACTTGATTCGAAATCCTAGTGGGCCTGTAAAAACTCCCGGGCTCGGGTTCGCTAATTTCGAATTAACGAACTTTCGTCGTGACGTAATTAAATCGAATTTAATTAAATAATTATGCTTAGCAAAATTACTATTCACGTCGCTAACGAATTAATTCTAAATTAACTCGTTTGCCCGAATTAAAATCTAATTTTAATTCCGCGTCGAAATCTAATTTCATTTAATATATCGAATATATTATTTTATCGATTAATTCCAAATTAATCTTTCTCTCTCGTCAAATAGCATTTTATCCTAGAAAAATCTCCCTGTAATTAATCCCAGATTAATTATGCTCGAATCATATGTCATCGGTGAATCTTCGAGAAGGGACCCAAGAGATCCCTGGATATGTTGGCAGTAAATCTGGTCGTCAGACTATCCGAACATGTACGTACCTCGTACTATGTTTTATCGATTTACGAGACATGGTTGGCTTCTAGCAAAGCGCCATGCCTACCCAATTCTCCAGAAATATTCTTAATGGAATATATAATCTATATCAGGCGTAGTATAAGTAGTATTGCGTATAGCGATCCAGTATCGAATGTCACATGCAAGGCCTGTGGCTGGAATAGTGTCTGCCCCGTACGAAGCATATATCGGATTACAAACAACTAGTCTCTTTAAATCGGATAATCATGACCTTGTCATATTATCCCGATGGTTGCAACCATTTAGAGTACCAGTTCTGTATCCCTGCATGATGATCATCTCCATATGAATGAAGTGATACTTCCATCTTGACATCACACCCAATACACTACGATTCTTAATAAACCCAGAAGAGGCGTACACAGAACCTGTTAAAGTCCTGGACGACCAAAACCAAAGCGTATTGATTGTCGAAAGTATTAGCGATGCAAGTCTCAAGTTAAGACCAAATACACCTACCCTGATGCGGATTCCCATAGACACATATTCATACTACCAATGGGATTTTGCGGGGTCTATCCAGAGCGAAGCTGTTTCCATACCATCGGTAAACACAACCTCCCATCACACTTGCATAAGTATCCAATACTTAAATATATGAGAACTATGCCGTTACGTTTCCATAACACTCACAAGTGCAATACTAGTCTATTCCGCATTATCGATGTCCAGTCTCGAAAATACTACAACTAGGGATATTTAATGATTAAACCTTTATGGATTGATATTGTCTCATGTCTTATAATCCGGAACTAATCATATGGACTTTTATCATTTATATATATTAAGTAATCAAATTACAAAATGATAAAATGCAATTTCATTACTACATAATTAATTTGTACAAAAACCACAATTTATTTTTTGATAAATAGTGACGCTATGGGTCATAATTGTCTAACAATCTCCCAATTGTCCTATAGCAAGTCACTCAAGCATCTAATACCTGAACTATTTACAAGTCGCTCAAACTTTTACTGAGGAATAGTGACCGGCGTAAACACACACGTATAACGCAAGCGCACGTATCGTTCAAGTAGTACAAAAATATCGATCCCACGAGGACTTAATATCTAAACTATTAATTTTATGAGGTCAAATGATTTCTAATATCTAACAAGTTGATTGATTGATTTGAAATGGTGACGATTCTAAATTTAAAAGCAAGTAAATAAAATTGTCGAAAATAGGTTTGAAGAAAATTCAATATTAAAAACTATCTAGGGTTGTGATTTCTTCCAATATCATTTTAAAGATGAACCGGAGTCGAGTATCGCTTCCTCATACGTAGCCGGCTCATCTTCCTCAATAAGATTAATATCCACATGAGGTGAGATCAGAAACCCATACCTCTCAGGTTATTTTCTGACTCTCTCCGACCTACGCGGTCCTTGTGTATTCGAAGATTGTGGTACAGTCTCATCCCTGATGGACTGTTCATGTTCTGTTGAGGATTCTATGCCAGGAACAGTATCACTCTGATTTTCATCGAGTTCCACTTTCCTCCCACTTATCACTGCATTTATGAATTCCTTCTCAAGGAAAACCGCATTTAGAGCAACAAATACTTTGTTCTCTATGGGTGATAGAAGTAATATCTTTTGGTTTCCCTAGGATATCCTACAAATAGGCATTTATCCGATTTGGGTTTTAGTTTGGTACCTTCCAAACGTTTGACGTATGCCCAGCAACCCCAAATCTTCAGGAATGAGAAACCCGGTTTCTTTTCTGTCCATATTTCATACGAAGTCTGTTGAACAGACTTTGATGGAACCTTATTCAAAATTAGTATTGCACTGTTCAATGCATATCCCAAGAAGGAAATAGGTAGCTCTGTGCGACTCATCATAGACCTCACCATGTCTAACAATCCATTCGGACACACCGTTTAATTGCGGTGTTCCGAGAGGAGTCCACTGTGAAAGAATACCATATTCTTTCAAGTAATCAAGAAACTCATTGCTTAAGTATTCGCCACCACGGTCCGACCACAATGTCTTAATACTTTTACCGGTCTGTTTTTCTACTTCGTGTCGAAACTCTTTGAATTTCTCAAAAGTTTCCGACTTGTGTCTCATAAGAACAATAACCAAAACGCGATGCATCATCCGTAAGGGTTACAAATTATTCATATCCACCTCTAGCCTGGCTAGATATGGGCCCACAAATGTCACTATGAATGAGGGCTAATAGTTCAGTGGCGCGTACACCTTTACCGCTAAAAGGTGATTTAGGCATCTTTCCTAATAAACAAGATTCGCAGACGTTATATGAATTTGGATCAAATCCGTCCAAGTACCCACTCTTCGAAAGTGTGGATATACATGTCTTGTTTATGTGTACCAGACGATAATGCCACATATAAGTTTCATCTTTGTTACTTACTTTAAGCCTTTTGTTTGTTACATTATATGTTTGAGATTGATTTATATTCAAAATATAAAGACCATTATTTGCATCAGCTGTGCAAATTTCCATATCATTTTTATACATAAAACACCCGATGTTTCTAAATACAAAAGTATACCCACATTGGGTTAACAAAGATATAGAAATTATATTCCTAGTCAAACTAGGTACAAAATAACAGTTTATAAGTTCAAGTACATGCCCCGAGGGCAGTTCCAAAACATAAGTGCCCACGGCCAAAACGGCAACTCGCGTCCCATTTCCAACACGGAGGTCAATCTCTCCTGAGGCCAGTCTCATGCTATTCCACAGATCCTATACATCTGTACTTATATAAGTACCACAACCAGAATCAAAAATCCAATTTTTAAAACTAGAAGTAGACATGTTTATTTCTATAACAAACATACCTGTAGCCGGTGCCTTGTCCGATTTAATCTCCTTAATGTGTGCCTTGTACTCGCGGCAATCACGCTTCCAGTGACCCCGCTTCCCGCACTGCAAGCATACATCTTGGGATTTGTCTTTGGGTTTCCCAGAACCCTTTGACGATTTGGCTTTGCCGTTCTTCTTATACTTCTTCTTTTTAACACCTCCAGTCGCCTTGGGCCAAGCCCTCAGTGTCTGAGATGTTGAAGCATAGTGCGCCTCGCGCTTCTTGTCATTAAGGAGCTCCTTTTCTGCCTCACGCAGAGTGGACATCAACTATCCAAGAGTTTGGTCTTGGTTCAGCATGTTGTAGTTCATGATGAACCCACTCCAAGTGTTGGGGAGAGACTGTAGGATCAAATCCACTGAAGTCTCAGCCTCGAAGACTATGCCCATCTGTCCGAGCTACTCAATATCAGCAATCATCTGTGAGACATGATGATCAACAGACGTACCCTCTGACATGCGATCCCGGAAGAACTTCTTCTATAACTTATATCTTTGCGATCTAAAGTTAGATTGGTGGAGATCGTGCAACTTCGCCATTATCTCATATGGATCCAACCCCTTGTTTTGACGACGGAATTACGGATTCATAGCGGCAAGCATTACCGATTGAGCAGTTGCATTATCATCGCTATGAGTGTTCCAAAGCTCTAGCTCAAGCAACTGATCAGGCCGGGGCTTAGGCCCAAGAGGTCGCTCTATAGTGTAGAGTAACTTCTCGGATCCCAGAACGATTCTGAGATTCATGTCCCAGTCTTGAAAGTTGGTGCCATTAAAGACGTTGTCGCCAATGATAATATCCCTAATGCTCAATTTTCTAGTCATCTTAACCGCAATAGTCCAACTATTCGATTAATGATGTTTGGGTACAGTCTAACTGTTACAAGAAAAATAATGATATATTAGTCCAACTAATAAAATAATTTGACGAAATAATTTGAAAGTGCGTAAAGCTAAGTATTTGAACGAAATTGCAAATTCAATACTAGCCTCCCACTACTTTTTGTCGAGCCTCTAACCCTCTGTTGAGTACTCGGAAACCTAGTTTCCTAGTGGGCTATGATCCCGTTAAATAACACACAACCTTGACTTTGGCCAACAAGCTGTATGATATTTAACTAGGTAGATCAATTAGATCTCATCAAATTCCTTGATCCGGTAGGTGGACCTCCAAGTCCGAAACATATATACAATATATATGCCAGTATATCCAATATATTTTCCTAACCTTTTTCCTCTGAATCAACTAAGCCTTGGCTTTGGCACAACAAGCTTAATTATTCTAGTTAAGCGGGACCCATTGACTTTGGAAAGCTTCTTAATCGATGTCGATGGACAAGAAGTGATCTTGACTTTGGCCAACAAATCACAACTTGGACAATACACCGATATGGAATAAAGCCTTCGTGATTCAAACACATTCGCGATGGACAAAGCTCTTGACTTTGGCCAACAAACCAGTGCCAATCTTAGATCTTGAGTAAGAATCACTCAATGGAAGGAAAAATGTTTAATATGTTTTGAAGGTTTTCACGTAAATTGGCAACCGATTTATTATCTTTGTTAGGTCTCATCATACACCATTAAGCATGCATTCTAAAAGCATAATAAGGCGTGAAAGTAAATTAATAACGATATGCGGATGGATATTTCACAGATTGTTCCTAGAACGAATCACTCTTTTTCCTCCTCCCCAGCTAGCACTATTCTTACTTCTACCCAATTACATAGTACAATAAGAGAAACCTCATTAACATTGAGGGGAATTAGGTGAGAAGAGAAATACAAATAATCAATAGAGATAAGGCTGGATAGGCAGGTCCAATTTAATAAATTCTAAATTTACAACAATTTCCAAAATTGCCCTTCCCTTCTAATATCCATCTGATATACGTTATTCATTCAACACATCCATGTATTTATTCATATAATGTTATTCAATCAATCTAATCCAATTAATTAATCTTTGAATTAAGTGATCATCCAATGTTCAAACAATGATTTGATTTTGCGCGAGTCCAACTCGTTTGTGAATAAGTACTCGAAGTACGAATTCTTGAATTATATCGAACTACTCTTTAATTCTATTTTAATTTGTATTCAATACTAATTCATTTATTTAATTCCAAATTAAATATCTACATTTTTTAATGCGCTTTAACGACTTAGATTCCAAATCTAATCTAAACGGGTCTCAAAGCCCAATTAACATCCAATGTTGTTTAATTAAAGTCCAATGGTCTTTCAATTGATTTAATAAGGCATGGACTTTGGTCAATATGGGTCAAACCCAAATACCAAAGCCCAATTAAGGAATCACCCTTATTTGCCAAGAAACCAATTTCGGCCCATTAGGCCCAATTAAACTTTTAAAGCCCATTTGTTATATTTGGACTTAATGGAATGATTTAGTCCCAATTTGGATCCAATCCAATTGGCCTAAACCATCTTGGCCCAACCAAGCCCATTATGCCCAAATACAACAATTATAAGCCCAATTCAAATTCAAGCCCAATTTATTAAATTCCAACTTTCCAAAATTCATAATTTAATAAACCAAAGTGTTTAGCCATGATTAATCTTTTAAATTAACATTTCCAAAATACTAATCTAATCCATTAATCATGCTTTTCATCATCACATTACATGCTATATTAGTCATGGCATTTGGGGGTATTTTTGTCTGATTTCGTTTTCAATCCAATTGAATTACAAATCAACATTTCCCAAGTGTTCATACTCATCCAATGATCAAAAGAACAAAAAATACAATGACTTAGGGTACTACATGCATTCGGCCAAGCCATCAAATTTGGGGAAAAATTATCCAATTCATTTTTCATGAAATTGATCATGCATAACACTATGTTATCATCATTCAAGCATACTTAATCAAACAATTTCATCAAATCATGCTCAAATCATTTGTACCCAAATTTTAAGCATATGAACCGTAACATTTTTCATGCTCAAACTAGGCTCAATGATACCATTGTTGGTTTCTAATATAGTCCCAAGAACATATTTGAAAAATGAAAAGAATGAATACAAAATGAAGTGAGGCGGAAACACACTTACATTGAACGGATATGAGATGTGTTGATAAGAAAAATGAACTCCAAGAATCCTTTGTTGAATTCGGCCAAGGTCCAAGTCCAAGCTTCAAGCTTTGTCTTTGTGATTCCAAGCTTCAAGGTTAGTTTCCCTATCACCTTGTATTGATTCTTTAGAGTGCTAGCCCTTAGAAAATTTGCTACAAATCTTCTTATTCTCTTCCTCCTTGTTCGTCCAAGATGAAAGAAAATGGAGAGTGTTTTTTTGCTTCCAAAAACTGTGAATGGGTGTGAGAGAGAGGGAATGATTTTGTTGACTTGTATTTCAATTTCAAAAATTAAAATAATGATAGACCAAAGTTGGTATATGTCAACTATACCATTAAGTTGGAGTGTGTAACAAGTCTTCACTTACTTCACCAAAACCCATGAACTAAAAGCAACTTAAAGTGACAAGTGATGTGACATGTGGGCCCTACTTGATTCGAAATCCGAGTGGGCCCGTAAAAACTCCCGGGCTCGGGTTCGATAATTTCGAATTAACGAACTTTCGTCGTGACGTAATTAAATCGAATTTAATTAAATAATTATGCCTAGCAAAATTACTATTCACGTCGCTAACGAATTAATTCTAAATTAACTCGTTTGCCCGAATTAAAATCTAATTTTAATTCCGCGTCGAAATCTAATTTCGTTTAATATATCGAATATATTATTTTATCGATTAATTCCAAAATAATCTTTCTCTCTCTTCAAACAGCATTTTATCCTAGATAAAATCTCTCTGTAATTAATCCCAGATTAATTATGCTCGAATCATACGTCATCGGTGAATCTTCGGGAAGCGACCCAAGAGATCCATAGATATGTTGGCAGTAAATCTGGTCGTCGGACTATCCAAACACGTACGTACCTTGTACTACGTTCTTACCGATTTAGGAGACATGGTTGGCTTCTAGCAAAGCGCCATGCCTACCCAATTCTCCAGAAATATTCTTAATGGAATATATAATCTATATCAGGCGTAGTATACGTAGTGTTGCGTATCGCGATCCTGTATAGGATGTCACATGAAAGGCCTGGGGCTGGAATAGTGTCTGCCCCGTATGAAGCATATATTAGATTACAAGCAACTAGTCTCTTTAAATCGGATAATCATGACCTTGTCATATTATCTCGATGGTTGCAACCATTTAGAGTACCAGTTCTATATCCCTGCGTGATCATCATCTCCATATGACTGAAGTGATACTTCCATCTTGACATCACACCCAATACACTACGATTCATAATAAACCCAGAAGAGGCGTACACAGAACTTGTTAAAGTCTTGGACGACCAAAATCAAAGCGTATTGATTGTCGCAAGTATTAGCGATGCAAGTCTTAGGTTAAGACCATATACACCTACCCTGATGCGGATTCCCATAGACACATATTCATACTAGCAATGGGATTCCGCGGGGTCTATCCAGAGCGAAGCTGTTTCCGTACCATTGGTAAACACAACCTCCTATCACACTTGCATAAGTATCCAATACTTAAATATATGAGAACTATGTCGTTACGCTTCCATAACTCGCACAAGTGCAATACTAGTCTATTTCGCATTATCGATGTCTAGTCTCGATAATACTACGACTAGGGATATTTAATGATTAAACCTTTATGGATTGATATTGTCTCATATCTTATAATCTGGAACTAATCATAGAGACTTTTATCATTTATATATATTAAGTAATCAAATTACAAAATGATAAAATACAATTTCATTGCTACATAATTAATTTGTACAAAAACCACAATGTCTTTTACAAATAGTGACGCTATGGGTCATAATTGTCTAACATCCGGGAGGAGTCCACTGTGAAAGAATACAATATTCTTTCAAGTAATCGAGAAACTCATTGCTTAAGTATTCTCCACCACGTTTCGACCGTAATATTTTAATACTTTTGCCGGTCTGTTTTTCTACTTCGTGTCGAAACTCTTTGAATTTCTCAAAAGTTTACGACTTGTGTCGCTTAAGATACACATAACGATAACGCGATGCATCATCCGTAAAGGTTACAAAGTATTCATATCTACCTCTAGCCTGGCTAGACATGGGCCCACATACGTCACTATGAACGAGGGCTAACAGTTAGGTGGCACGTGCACATTTACTGCTAAAAGGTGTTTTAGGTATTTTGCCTAATAAACAAGATTCACAGACGTCATATGAATTTGGATCAAATCCGTCTAAGTAACCACTCTTCGAAAGTGTGGATATGCGAGTCTTGTTAATGTGACCTAGACGACAATGCCACATATGAGTTTCATCTTTGTTACTAAATTTAAGCCTTTTGTTTGTTACTTTTTATTTTTGAGATTGATTTATATTCAAAATATAAAGACCATTATTAACATCAGCACTACATATCTCAATATCATTTTTATACGCAAAACACCCAGTGTTTTTGAATACAAAAGTATGCCCACATTGGGCTAATAAAGATACATAAATAATATTCCTAGTCAAACTAGGTACATAATAACAGTCTGGTAGATTTAGTACATGCCCTGAGGGTAGTTCCAAAATGTAGGTCCCAACAGCCAAAACGGCGACCCTAGTCCCATTTCCAACTCGGAGGTCTATCTCTCCTGAAGCCAGTCTCATGCTAATCTGCAGATCCTACACATCAGTACATATATGAGTACCACAACCAGAATCAAAAATCTAATTTTTAAAACTAGAAGTAGATATGTTTATTTCAATAACAAACATACATGAAGCTGGTGCCTTGCCCGCTTTGATTTCCTTCATGTAAGCCTTGTACTCACGGCAGTCACGCTTCTAGTGACCCCGTTTGCCACATTATAGGCTGTCATCTTGGGATTTTTCCTTTCCCTTCCCAGAAGACTTTGAAGATTTGGCCTTACCCTTTCTCTTCTTCTTCTTCTTTACGCCTCCAGTAGCATTTGGCCAAGCCTTGACAGACTGAGATGTCGAAGCGAAGTGCACCTCGCGCTTTTTGCACATCAAAAGCTATTTTTCTGCTTCACGCAGCATTGCCATCAACTCTCCAAGAGTATGGTCTTAGTTCATCATATTGTAGTTCATGATGAACCCGCTCTAGCTGTTAGGAAGAGACTGCAAGATCAAATCTATAGAAGTCTCAGCCTCAAAGGTTATGCCTAGCTGACCCAGCTGTTCGATGTTAGTAATCATCTGCGACATATGGTGCTCGACAGATGGACCCTCTGATATTTTAGAGCGAAAGAGCTTCTTCTGTAATTCATACATTTGCGATCTTAGGTTAGATCGATGAAGGTCCTTCAAGTTTGCCATCATAGTATAGGGATCTAATCCCTTGTTCTAGCAACGAAATTGAGGGGTCATTACAGCGAGCATGACAGATTGAGTAGTTGAGTTGTCATCGTTGTGAGTCTTCCAAAGCTCAAACTCAAGCAGCTGGTCAATTCCGGGCTTAGGCCCGAGAGGTCTCTCTATCGTATAGAGCATCTTCTCGGCCTCCATGACAATCCTGAGTTTCATATCACAATCAGGAAAGTTCGCACCATTAAAGACATTTTCGCCTATGATAATGTCTCTAACGTTGATATTTCTCGCCATCTTAATGACAATAGTCTAACTATTCAATTAACGATTTTTGGGTACAGTCCAACTGTTACAATAAAAATAATAAAATATTAGTCCAACTAATAAATATATAAGATGACGAAATAATTTGAAAGCGCGTATTGGCAAGTATTTCAACGGAATTGCAAATTAATACTTCTCCCACTATTTTTCGGCGAGCCTCTAACCCTCTGTTGAGTACTCAGGAAACCTAGTTTCCTAGTGCGCTAGGATCCCGTTAAATACCACACAACCTTGACTTTGGCCAACAAGCTGTATGATATTTAACTACGTAGATCTCTAAGATCAATTGGATCTCATCCAATTCCTAGATCTGGTAGGTGGACCTCCAAGTCCGAAACATAATACAATATATATGCCAACATATCTAATATATTTTCCTAACCTTATCCTCTGAATCAACTAAGCCTTGGCTTTGCCTCAACAAGCTTAATGATTCTAGTTAAGCGAGACCCATTGATAGTGGGAAAGCTTCGTAATCCATGTCGATGAACAAGAAGTGACCTTGACTTTGGCCAACAAATCACAACTTGCCCAAGACATGCGATATGGAACAAAGCTTTCGTGATTCAAAGACATCCGCGATGGACATTGATCTTGACTTTGGCCAACAAACCAATGCCAATCTTGGATCTTGTGAGAGAACCACTCAATGGAAGGAATTCTCTTAATATTTGTTTGAGGATTTTTCGCGTAAATTGGCAACCAATTTATTATCTTTGATTAGGTCTCATCATTCACCCTTAAGCATGCATTCTAAAAGCATAATAGGGCGCAAAAAAATAATAACGATATGTGGATGGATATTTAACATATTGTTCATAGAACAAATCTCTCAATTTCCTCTCCCCGGCTAGCACTATTCTAACTTCTACCCGATTACATAATACAATAAAGAAACCTCATTTACATTGAGGGGAATTGGTGAGAAGAGAAGTACAAAGAGTCAAGAGATAAAGGCTGGACACGCAGGTCCAATTTAATAAATTCTAAATTTATTACAACAATTTCCAAAATTGCCCTCACGCATCTAATATCCATCTGATATACATTATTCATACAATACATCCATGTATTCACAGAAAGCATATTATTCAATCAATCTAATCCAATTAATTAATATTTGAATTAAGTGATCATCCAATGTTCAAACAACGATTTGATTTGCGCGAGTCCAACTAGTTTAAGAATAAGTACTCATAGTGCGTATTCTTGAATTATATCGAACTACAATTTTAAATCCAATTAAATTTTTATTCAATACTAATTCTTATTTAATTCCAAATTAAATAATTACACTTATTAATGTGCATTTACGACTTAGATTCTAAATCTAATCTTAATGGGTCTCAAAGGCCCAATTAACATCCAATGTTAATTTAATTAAAGTCCAATGGGCTTTTAATTAATTTCTTAAGGCATGGACTTTGGCAACCAAAGCCCAATAAGGAATCACCCTTTGGCATAAAATTAATTTTGGCCCATTAGGCCCAATTAAATTGAAAAGGCCCATTTATTATATTTGAACTTTATGGAATGGTTTTAGGCCCAATTTGGATCCAAACCAATTGTCCTAAACCAACTTGGCCCAACCAAGTCCATAAGGCCCAAATATAACAACATTAGCCCAATTCCAAATTAAAGACTAATTTATTAAATTACAATATTCCAAATATCATAATTTTTAATTAAAGTGTATAGCCATAATTAATTAATCAAATTAATATTTCCAAAAAACCAATTTACTTAATTAATCATGCTTTATTATGTTCAATTCATGTCCAACACAATTGAAGCAAAATCAACTCATAACATGCTCATCAAGCTCACAGTTTTCATGCATAAAATTAACCAATTTTGATTTCAATCGAATTAAATCACAAATCAATATATCTCATGCATTTAAAAACATCCAATGACCTAAAATTCAAAAAACACCATGAGATCCTAAGGTCCATAAGTTTCGGCCTTGGCATACAAATAGGTGAAAATTAATCTAATCAATTTTTCTCACAATTAATCATGCATAACTCTAAGTTATCATAATCTAAACAAAACCAAACATTCAATTTGAAGATATCATGCTCAAATCACAAAATCCCCAAAAAAAGTTTATGAACCCTAAATATTTCATGCTTAAATTTGACTCTGATACCATTGTTGGGTTCTCCTAGACAAGACAAGGATCTATTAAGCATAAAACATGTGAATATTTAAAGTAAGATTGTGGAAATAATACTTACATTGGTTGGCAATATAGATGTAGAGAATACAAAAATTTTGCTCCTTTGTATGAATGGTTTAGCTCCAAGCGTTGAAATTTGATTCCAAACTCAATGGGAAAGGTTTCCCTAACACCTTTGTAGACTCCTTTATGTGCTAGCACTTAAGAAATTTTGAAGAAAAAATTCCAAGGGGAGAGGGAGAAGTCACGGCAATATGAGAGGAGAGGAGAGAGTTTTAGATTTTTGGTATTTTGATTTCTAAAATCAAATACAACTTATGAAAGTCAAACCCTTAAAATTGGTATTAGGTTTACCAAAATCTAAAGCAAAGCGTTGGAGGGAAAAATGCATTCAATGCCTCCAACCACTTCCATCACCAAATTGACACTTGATGGACAAGTGATGTAAGTTGGTGGGACCCACTTTAATTCAAAATTCAAGTGGCTTGCTCAACGCACTTCGAGCTCGGGTTCTCTTAATCCGATTAAATGAACTTTTTATCGCGACGTAATTAAATCCAATTTAATTAAATAATAGTGCCTCGCAAAATTATTACGAAAGTCGCTCGCGAATTAATTCTAAATTAATTCATTCGCCCAAATTAAAATCCAATTTTAATTTCGCATCGAAATCTAATTTCAATTAATATATAGGATATATTATTTAATCGATTAATTCCAAATTAATCGTTCTCTCTCTTCTTATCGAATTTTATCCCAGATAAATTCTTATTGTAATTAATCCTAGATTAATTTTCTCTCTGTCATAATTAATCCTAGATTAATTCTGTTCGAGTCAAACGTCATGGTGAATCTTCGGGAAGTGACCCATAAGATCACTGGATATGTTGGCAGTAAATCCGGTAGTCGGACTATCCGAACATGTACGTACCTCGTACCACGTTCTTACCGATTTACAAGACATAGTTGGCTTCTAGCAAAGCACCGTGCCTACCCAATTCTCCAGAAATATTCTTTAAGGAATATATAATCTATAACAAGCGTAGTATACCAAGTATTGTGTATTGCGATCCAGTATCGGATCTCACGTAGTAGGTCTAGGGCTGGAATTGTGTATGCCCCGTACGAAGCATATATCGAATCACTAGCAACTAGTCTCTTTAATCGGATAATCATTACCTTGTCATATTATCCCGATAGTTGCAACATAATAGAGTACCAGTTCTGTATCCCTGCGTGATCATCATCTCCATATGACTGAAGTGATACTTCCATCTTGACATCATACCCAATACACTACTATTCTCAATAAACCCATAAGAGGCGTACACATAACCTATTAAAGTCTCGGACGACAAAAACCAAAGCGTATTGATTGTCGCAAGTATTAGCGATGCAAGTCTCAGGTTAAGACCAAATACACATACCCTGATGCGGATTCCCATAGACACATAGTCATACTACCAATGGGATTCCGCGGGGTCTATCCAGAGCAAAGTTGTTTCCGTACCATCGATAAACAGAACCTCCTATTACACTTGCATGAGTATCCAATACCGAAATATATGAGAACTATGATGTTACGCTTCCATAACACGCACAGGTGTAATACTAGCCTATTAAGCATTATCGATGTCCAGTGTCGATAATACTACGACTATGGATATTTAATGATTAAACTTTTAGTGGATTGATATTGTCTCATATCTTATAATCTGGAACTAATCATAAGGACTTTTATCATTTATATATTTAAGTAATCTAATTACAAAATGATAAAATAGCAATTTCCTTTGTCACATAGTTAATTTGTACAAAAATCACAATGTCTTTTACAAATAGTGATGCTATTGGTCACAATTGTCCAACACTACTCGACTCGAGGAGATTCCTATTGATGGTGGTGTGTACTTCCAACTATTAGGAATCGCATGTGAGTCATTCAGTATTCGCTTCAACGAATACCCACATGTCTATACGAGTTTCCAAAACTCATGGTATATCGGATTAAACCATTGGAACTCCAAATCCAATATATGACATGTGCTAGTCTTCTAGGTTATAGGAATTCGACTGTATTCCAAAACCAACGAATAGGAATATTTACTTTAAAAATAATTTACACCAAATGTCAAAACTATTCTAAGGTCGATGTCATTCTTACCATATCTATACATCAATCTAATACGTATAATGAAAATACCATTAATGAGGTATGCAATGAAAAATGTAGTTATTTTATTAATAAATAATAAAATATACTATTCAGATTGGCACTTCAAGGACCAACTCCATCAAACTCCCACTTACTTAGTGCCAATCAAGATGGTAACGTAGTCTCATCTCCTCCACATATTTATCAAATAACTTAAGAGGTAAGGCCTTTGTAGGTGGGTCTGATATGTTGTCTTGTCCTTGAACCTTCAAGACCACTGTGTCTTTTTGTTCAAATAACTCTCTAATTACGCGATATTTTCTTTCCACGTGTTTAAACTTGGAATGTGCCCTCGGCTCCTTAGCCTGTGCGATTGCTCTGTTATTATCACAGTACAATGGGATCGAAACCGCAAAACTAGGAATAATGCCAAGTTCTGTGATAAAATTTCTAATCCAAACAGCTTCTTTAGGAGCTTCTGAAACCGCTATAAATTTTGCCTCAGTGATGGAATTGACTATTGAGACTTGCTTTGAACAACGCCAACTAATCGCACCACCGTTAACGGTAAATATGTATCCGGATGTGGATTTTCTATCATCTGGATCTCCCTAGAAGTCGGAGTCTGTCTAACCCTTAACTTGTAGCTCATTTTCTCCATATATCAGAAACTTATCATTGGTGCCTTTAAGATATTTTAGGATATATTTCACAGCTGTCTGATGATCATTACATGTATCAGATTGGTATCAGCTGGTCACACTGATGTCGAAACTGATGTCAGTTCTAGTACATAACATATCATATATTATTCTTCCAATACAAGAAGCATATGGCAAGTTAGACATCCTAACTCTCTCTTCCTCAGTTTGAGGTGCCATTTTCTTCGAAAGATGTATGTCGTATCGGAAAAGGTACATTTGCTGCTCTCGGCCATATATTTCATGGAGAATTTCTTGCAAATATGGGCTTTCACACTTTGCATCATCCTTATGTCATTTCCTATGATAACGATGTCATCTACATACAAGACTAGGAAAATTGTCATGCTCCCATTAACTTTCTTATAAACACATGGTTCTTCCTCATTTTTGATAAATCCAGATAACCTAATTATCTCATCAAAAAGATGATTCCAGCTTCGGGATGCCTGTTTAAGTCCATAAATAGACTTTTAGAGCTTACAAACCAAGTTTGAAATCTCACTGGATACGAAACCCTCTGGTTGTTCCATATAGATATCATCTTCAAAGAATCTATTTAGGAAAGTGATTTTCACATCCATCTACCATATCTCATAGTCGTGATATGTAGCAATGGCTAAAAGAATCCTAATGGATTTTAGCATGGCTACTGGTGAAAAATTTTCCTCATAGGCAATCCCAGGATGTTGAGTGTAAGCTTTCGCTACCAAACGGGCCTTAAAGGTTTCCACTTTTCCATCGGGCCCTCGCTTCCTTTTGTAAACCCATTTACAGCCAATAGGTTTAACTCCTTCAGGAAGTTCAACTAAGTCCCAGACTTGACTGGCATGCATTGAATCCATTTCAAATTTCATGGCTTCCTGCCATTTTCTCGAATCGATATCCAATATCGCTTCTTTATACGTAGTCGGATCTGTTTCCTCCAAGAGGAGAACATCAAGGCGCACATCAGATGTTAAAAATAATCTCTCCTGAGGCCTTGATATTCTATTCGACTTACGTAGAACCTGTGTTATAGATCCTTCATCTAATTGGATCTCTGGTTCCATCTCAGGTTCCTTAATGTTGGGATCAAACGCATCAAGTTTAATCTCTCTACAATTCCCATTTTCTCTCAAAAATTTCTTTTCAAGAAAAGCTGCAAAGCAAACAACAAATACATTTCATTGCTCGGAATCGTAGAATTGATATCCCATGGAATTATCAGGATATCCAACGAACCTACATTTATACCCTCTGGGTGCTAGTTTAACCCGCTGCGTAATTCTAACGTATGCAGGACAACCCAAAATCTGTAAATGCTTAAGACTTGGATTTCTACCGAACCATATATGATATGGGGTCATAGAAACAGCTTTCGATGGAACCCTATTAAGTATGTAGGCAGCAATAAGTAAAGCGTAACCCCGAAGATAATAAGGAAGATCTATATTGCTAATCATTGTTCCCCCATATCCAATAAAGTACGATTTCTACGCTCAGACACTCCATTGTGTTGAGGTGTTCCTGGTGGGCTATATTGGGCGAGAATTCCATTCTCCCTTAAATAATTTATGAATTGTTCACTCATATATTCACCGCCTCGATCTAATCTAAGGCATTTGATAAATTTACTGGTTTGTTTTTCTACTTCGTTTCGGAATATTTGAACTTGTCAAATGTTTCCGACTTATGTTTCATCAAATAGACATATCCATATCTAGACTTGTCATCTGTGAAAGTCACAAAGTATCTTGAACCATCATGAGCAGCATGATTTAATGGACAACACACATCGCTGTGTATTAACTTCAGTAAATCTCCAGCACGGGGTCCAACACCTACAAATGGGGACTTTATCATATTTCCTTAGATACTTGACTCACAAATCGGATAAGGATCTAAGGTAAAATTTTCAATCAAACCATCCTTTACCAATTTGGATAGATGTCTAACACCTATGTGGCCCAATCTCATATGCCGTAATTCAATATTATTTAGTTCAGATTTCCTACTTGTATTTTCCTCTACATTAAAGACATATGTATATGTTTCCAAAACATAGTGAACTTTTGATAAAGAACATTCACATTTCAATAAATTTTCTTTATCATACAAACATAAAGTTTCATCCTTAATGTTTATTTTATATCAATCTTTATCTAATATTGGTAGTGATATTATTTGTCTAATAATTGAGGGAATATAATAACAGTCATGCAAATCTAATATACATCCATTTGGGAGATCTAGAATAACAGTTCTTATGGCCCTAACATCCAATGTCTCGCCATTGCCAACTCTAAGTTGGATCTCCCCTTTATTCAGCCTTCTTTTAACCCTTATTTCTTGTAGAGAATTACAAATATAAGTAGGACTTCCAGTGTCTAACACCCATCCACTATTTACATCTACGGCTAATAGATGTCAATAATTGGAAAAATACAAAGCGTGTCTGGTGGTCATACTTTTCTTTTTAGCTCTGGACAGTCATTCTTCCAGTGTCCAGACTTCTTGCATTATATACATTGATCACGAGCTACTTTCAATTTTACACTTTTGCGCTTCTTGGAGTTTTTCTTTGATATCTTATTCTTCCCCAACTTTATTTTCTTTGACTTCCAATAAGTCTTTGAAGAGCTAGCTCCATTATGGGGATACAGTGTGGGTTTGCCTTTCTTCAAATCTTGTTCCACCGTGCGTAGCATGTTATGAAGTTCTTTGTATGTGGCTTGCATCGAATGCATATGGAAATTTAATACAATGTCAGCATAAGAACCATGCAAAGTAGACAGAATCTAATTACAGCCCAATCGTTCATCAAACACAATGCCCTATCATTCCAGATATCGAATATGGTCTATCATGTTCAAAACATGACTGTGGACAACTCCTCCCTCCTTGAGTTAAGCATGGAACAATTCCTTAGACCTTCGATAAAGTTCCATCTCTTGATTTGCCTCGAACAACTCATTGAGTGTTCGCATGATGCTCCAAACATCCGATACTTCAATGTACTGTCTCAGCAAATATGGAACCATCGATTCCAAGATGTAGGATTTCACCTTCAGGTTATCATCCTTCCATCTATCAAAAGTTTCTCGCTCTTCTAGAGTGGAGTCAGGATCGATATCAATAGGCAGTGGATTGATCGTGACATAAGTCAGCTTTTCATACTCCAAAACAAGGCGCATGTTCATTTCCCATTCGAAATAGTTCTCGTCTCCTTTTAGCTTATAGGAATCCAAAAGTTTCATCAATGGATTAGTGGAACCCATCTACAAGATAAAATTTTTAAGTAGTAGCAGAACAGTTTTCATTTCAAAATAATAACACTAATTGATTATGGAATTTTAAATCTATTAGTGTCATCCCACTACTTTATGTAATTTCGCAATCTCCCTTAACAGAAAAATAGATAACATGATATTTACTCCAGCCTTACACTAATTACAATATTGGCCTTTATAAACTCATTAGGTATACCTCCAAGGTCAATCACTTCATGTGACTCCTAGTTTGGTCCTGAGCCGTTTCTTATCCTCACACTAATGACGATATTGGATTAAGACGTGTTCTAGGTGTATACTTGTCAATATGCACTAATGAGCTTCATATGTACACCCTCACACTAATGATGATATTGGGTGACTATGTTAACTCATCACGCTACATCTAATGTTTTACCGGAGCGACCTAAGTTCTGAGCACTTATACCCTTACTCTAATGACAATATTAGATATAAGTAGTAAGAACTCATTCATCTCCGTATTGATAAGACGGACCATCCAATAACGCTCCAACATTATTAATACTATTACTTAATTATAGTAATCACCTAATCACGAGAGATTTATGACAATCAAGTCATTAACTTAATTAGGTCAAAGTTTTAATTTAAAACATGCAATACATATCCAATATGTCATATTCATAATTGAATTAAAATTAATATGGCATGGATTCAAAAATATTTGTTATGTGGTTAAGCCTTTGCTACTGATACCATTATGTTGGGGCAGTTGTAGAACCTCTAGGGTCGAGTCGGTGTCTCGTGCAGTGGAAGTGGGTCTAACCCGTGTATATCTAGCATGGGTGTATTTTAAAAATTAATAAAATACAATATTTTATTTTTCAAGTGTTTGAGGAAAAAACAGAAATAAATCTGGATTCGGAAAAACAAAAATAAACATATATAAAAAAAAACCTTAAAACACTTTAAAAATTCACCCAAAATAATTTTAATTTCAAAACCAACTACAACACTTATTAAAAAATAAACATATATAAATTCTAAATATGTATATATATATATGCATTTCTTTGAATCAAATTACAACCCAAAATAGAATCCCAATAAGAAATGTCTCTTGAACAATTCTAGGTCACCCAAAGGTGGTCAAGTGATTCTAGAATAATAGCCATAGCTCTAAGCTTTAATTTAGAGTTCCAAACTCTTAATAATTTTCAATGCCCAACATGAACATCTTTGACCTAATACATAAGCATGTTGTGTTTATACTTCTAAAGTATCATAACACAATTGATTAGCCTTATTTCATCATTAAGATATATGATCATGCATCTAATACACAAATGGACATAGCTTTGGAGAAGATCAAACATTACCTAGTAAGCTTGATGCAAGATCCAATCTACTTCTCCTTTGGTGAAATGGAGAACCTCCAAGGTGTGCAAGCTTGACTTCAAGATCCAATCTTGTTTCCAATCCTTCCAAGCTTCACTTCAAGATCAAATCTTGATTTCTCCTAGATGAAATATTGTAGAGACCTCACAAGCTTCTCTAAACACTTCTCTAACTTAGGCTAATCTCTCAAGAATAACTTGTGTAAAGCTTACTCAAGCTTTTGTTTATGCTTATACTTATTCTTTTTTTTTAATTAAAACCTTCCTAAAGCTTGCTATTTATACCAAAACTTAAGTAATTTTTAATTAATAAAAGTTATAATCAACTTTTAAGTGGGCTTAATTTAATTTGTCCAAATATGTATAATTAGGTGTGACTAATCTCCATTGTCTCCGACTTTAATTTAATTCAATTAAATCAAGCCAAGGATTAGGAAATGGATTAGTTAAATGTTTTCTACTTTGATTTAATTCAATTAAATCAAGCCAAAACCACCTATTATTACATACTTACTATTACCATAATATCCTCAAATGGTAGAGATAATTATGATTTTACAATTAAGCCCTTGTGTAATTATTGAATTAATCCAATTAATCCAATTAGGTTAATGTAAATAATCAGTGTTATCCAATAACACTTGATTATCTTAGTTGATAATTATAATATCGAATATTATCTTTTATCAAAATTAATCGGCTACCTAAGTGCTCGACGAATAGACTTTATATTGGGACACCTCCAAATTCATCATATAAACCTAGCTAATATGTAAGCCTAGCGAAGAACACGAACGACCTTTCTGAACTATACAAGTCGAGGTCATCACATTGTTGGATAATTATGGCCCATATCATCACTATTTGTACAGATCATGCTGTTGTACAAATTAACTGTGTGACAAAGGAAATTGCCATTTTATCATTTGTAATTAGATTACCAAGATGTATAAAAGATAGAAGGTCCTTATGATTAGTTCCGAATTTAGATGATATGAGACAATATCAATCCACGAAGGTTTAATCATTAAATATCCCTAGTCGTAGTATTATCGAGATTGGACATCGATAATGCGGAATAGACTAGTATTACATTTGTGCGTTGTGAGAGCATAACGACATAGTTCTCATATATTTGGGTATATGATACTCATGCAAGTGTAATAGGAGGTTGTGTTTACCGATGTTACGTAAACAACTTCGCTCTGGATAGACCCCTCGGAATTCCATTGGTAGTATGACTATGTGTCTATGGAAGTCCGAATCAAGGTAGGTGTATTTGGTCTTAACCTGAGACTTTCACCGCTAATACTTGTGACAATCAATATACTTTGGTTTTGGTCGTCCAGGGCTTTAATCGATTCTGTGTACGCCTCTTCTGGGTATATTGAAAATCTTAGTGTATTGGGTGTGATGTCGAGATGGAAGTATCACTCCAATAATAGTGGAGATGATAATTCCGTAGGATACGGAAACTGGTTCTCTTATATGCTGGAGCTATCGGGATATTATGACTAGGTCATGTTTATCCGATTATAGAGACTAGTTACCAGAGATCCGATATGTGCTTCGTACGGGGTAGACACATTTCCAGCCCCAGGCCTTGCACGTGACATCTGTTGCTGGATCAAAATACGCAATACTACGTATACTACGCCTGATATAGATCACATATTCCAGTAAGAATATTTCTGGAGAACTGGGTAGGCACTGTGCTTTGCTAGAAGCCAACCATGTCTTGTAAATCGGAAAAAATGTAGTACTAGGTACGTACGTGTTCGGATAGTCCGACGACCATATTTACTGCTAACATATTTTGGGATCTCATGGGTCGCTTCCCGAAGATTCACCGATGACGTATGACTCGCACCTTATTAATCTGGGATTAATTATAAGAGAGAGAAAATTAATCTGGGATTAATTACGGAGATATTTTATCTGGGATAAAATATTATTTAAAAGAGAGAGAACGATTTATTTGGAATTAATCGATAAAATAATATATTCGATATATTATACGAAATTGGATTTCGACGCAGAATTAGAATTATATTTTAATTCGGGCGAACGAGTTAATTTAGAATTAATTCGTTAGCGACGTGAATAGTAATTTTGCTAGGCATAATTATTTAATTAAATTATAATTAATTACGTCGCAATTGAAAATTCATTAATTTGGAATTAGTGAACCCGAGCCCGGGAGTGTTTGCGGGCCCACTCCCATTTCGAATCGAGTGGGGCCCACATGTCACATCACGCGTCACATCACTTGTCAACTTTAGTCACTTTGATTGATGGAAGTTAATGGAAATGATGTTTGAGTGTGTTACACTCCAAGTTGGTGAGATAGAAGACATTTACCATTTAATTGATTTTTTGGTATTTGACTTTGATTAAGTGTATTAGATACACAACTCAAAAAAAACCACCATCTCTCTCACTCTCTTCACTCTCTCGGTCTTGGACCACATTTCCCTCTCCAAATTTTGGCAATTGCCGAGAACAATAAGAAAGAAAATAGAAATTTTGTGGCAAAATTTCAAGAGTGCTAGCACACATCCGGAGTCTTACGAAGGTGATAGGGAAACTCACATGTGGGCATGGAATGCACACCAAGCTTGGAGCTTGGAGAAGACCGAAAATGGAGTTCAAAATTTTGAAGAAAGTCGTGAGCATCATGGAGCAAAAGCTTGAAGATTTTTGTCGTTCCTCGCATCGCTTAACCGTTCAATGTAAGTATGATTATGCCATTCTTCATTGTTGTATTCCCACATGTTTCTTGCTTGAAATCGATCTTGGGACTAACTAGAAACCCAACAATGGTATCTTTAGCCATTTTGAGCATGAAACTTAATTAGGGTAAATTTTGGGTAAAATCAATTTGAGCATGATTTGATAAAATTGATTGATTGAGTATGCTTGAATGATGATGTATTGAAGTTGTATATGATCAATTTCATGAAAAGTTGATTGGATCTATTTTTGCCCAAAATTTAGGCTTGGCCGAATACTTGGAGTTGCCATAAGTCATGATATTTTTGATTTTGATCATTGGATGAGTTAAAATCATTTGGGAAATGTTGATTGTGGATTTAATTGGATTGAAACCGAATCGAACAATAAAAACCCCTAAAATGCCGAGACTAGTAAGCATGAAAATGATTTGATTTTTTTATTCAAATGTGTTGGACATGTGTTGATGATAATGAGCATAATTAATTAGGCTAATTGGTGTTTTGGAAATATTAATTTGGTTAATTAATTATGGCATACACTTTAGGTTAATTAAATTATGAAATTTGGAATTTTGGTAATTTAATTAATTGGGCCAAATATGTAATTGGGCTTTTAAAGTTGTAATTGGGCTTACTGGGCTTGGTTGGGCCAAGTTTGGTTTAGGCTAATTGGTTGGATCCAATTGGGCCCAAAACCATATCCATAAAGTCCAATTATGACTTAATGGACCTTTAATTTTAATTGGGCATAATGGGCCTAAATTGGTTTCTTGGCAAATAAGGGTGATTCCTTAAATGGGCTTTGGTATTTGGGTTTAACCCATATTGACCAAAAGTCCATGCCTTAAGAAATTAATTAAAAGTCCATTGGACTTTAATTAAATTAACATTGGATGTTAATCGGGCTTTGAGACCCGTAACGATTAGATTTGGAATCTAAGTCGTAAAGGCACATTAAAAAGTGTAATTACTTAATTTGGAATTAAATAAAGAGTTAGTATTAAATACAAATTAAATTTGATTTAATGTTGTAGTTTAATATAATTCAAGAATTCGTACTTTGAGTACTTATTCGCAATACGAGTTTGACTCGTTCAAAATCAAATCGTTGTTTGAACATTAGATGGTCATTAATTATCAGATTAATTAACTGGATTAGATTGATTGATAACATGCTTGTGTGAATACTTGGATGCGATGTATGAATAATGTATATCGGATGGATATTAGATGGGTGAGGGCAATTTTGGAAATTGTTGTAATAAATTTAGAATTTATTAATTGGACCTGCGTGTCCAGCCTATTACCTCTTGACTCTGTGTATTTCTCTTCTCACATATTCCCCTCAATGTAAATGAGGTTTCTTTAGAAGTGTTATGTAATCGAGTAGAAGTAATACTTGTGCTAGCGGGAGAGAGGAAATGGAGAGATTTGTTCTAGGAACAATGTGTTAAGTATCCATCCGTATATCATTATTATATTTACTTACACGCCTTATTATGTATTTAGATTGCATGTTTAAGGGTGTATGATGATGAGACCTTAACAAAGATAATTAATTGGTTGCCAGTTACGCGAAAAACCTTCAACACATATTAAGCGTTTTTCCTTCCATTGAGTGATTCTTACTCAAGATCCAAGATTGGCATTGGTGTTTTGGCCAAAGTCAAGACCTTTGTCCATCGCGGATGTGTTTGAATCATGAAGGCTTTGTTCCATATCGGTGGCTTGTACAAGTTGTGATTTGTTGGCCAAAGTCAAGATCACTTCTTGTCCATCGACATCGATTACGAAGCTTTCCACGGTCAATGGGTTCCGCTTAACTGGGATCACTAAGTTTGTTGTGCCAAAGCCAAGGCTAAGTTGATTCAGAGGAAAAAAGGTTAGGCAATATATTGGATATATTGGCATATATAGGATATATGTTTCGGACTTGGATGTCCACCTACTGGATATAGGAATTGGATGGGACCCAATTTATCTTAGAGATCTACCTAGTTAATTATCATATAATTTGTTGGCCAAAGTCAAGATTGTGTGTTATTTAACGGGATCCTAGCCCACTAGGAAACAAGGTTTCCCGAGTACTCCAAATAGGGTTAGAGGCTCGCCGAAAAATAGTGGGAGGCAAGTATTAAATTTGAAATATTCGTTTAGTTACATGTCATACGCGCTCATTTCTTTTTTCGTCATATAATAAATTATTTATTAGTTGGACTAATATTTAATCGTTGTTTTAAATTAAACAGTTGGACTATATTCAAACTATTTCATTTATAGTTGATTATATAATTGGATTATAGTAATCAATATATTTGAATTAACTAATTTCAATTAATAGTTGATTTTATAATTGGATTATAGTAATCAATATAATTGAATTTAACCAATTTAAATTATAGTTGATTATATGGTTGGACTATAGTAATCATTATAATAAATAGTACCTAAAATCGTTGATAAATAGTTGGACTATTAGAATCAAGATATTTGAAAGATTAGTGTTTAAAACATAATCCTGGGTGAAAATGTCTTTAAACGGCTTTAATTTTCAAATTGGGAATAAAATTTCAGGATAGTCATGGAAACTGAGAAATTATTTTATTTGATAAAATAACATCTTAGGCCTAAGCCCGGAGTTAAGTAAATAGTAGAACATGATATTTGAAATATTCATGTGATGATAACTTTAGTGCTTAATCCATTAAGCTTGCCAAATAGACTCCTTAATTTCTTAATCATAACTAAGGATTAGATCCTTACAGTATGATAATGAAATTGAAGGATCTTCATAGATCTATTCTTAGATTTTAGAAGTACTAAATTGCAATAGTAAAATCTTGGAGAGTTAATGGCTATACTCAATTAGACAAAGCCAGAGTTTGCAATAGGGCAAGAAGCGCAAGGCGCATCTTACTTCGACATCCCAGAAGGCCAAGGCTTGGCCAAAGGCTCCTGGAGTGTGGAAAAATGGTAAAGGCAAAATCATTATAATCTTCTGGGAAGACAAAGGACATATCCCAAGATGTCTGCCTAAATTGTGGCAAACGGGATCACTGGAAGCGTGACTGCCATATGGACAAGGCAGACATGAATGAATTGAAGACGGGCAAGGCTTCGACTTCAAATATGTTTGTCATAAACATGTTCACTACTAGTATTAAAATTGGACTTTAGATACTGAGTGTGGTACATAAATATGTACTGATGTGCAGAATCTGCTGACAAGCAGGATACTGACTTCAGATGAGATTGATCTGCGGATCGGAAACGGGACGAGAGTCGCTGTTTTGACAATAGAGACCTAAGTTTGGGAACTACCCTTCGGGTGTGTACTTAAATTAGGAAACTGTTACAATGTAACTAGTTTGACTAGAAACATTATCTATATATCAGGGTTTAACCCATTGCGGGTATACCTTTATATTCTAGAACACTGATGAGTGATAAATCTATCACTATTTCCCACTAATTTAACCAAATATTTTGTATAGTTTCTTGAGTTTTGAGAATATTTTGATGTGTTTTATGTTATTTTGTAGATAAATAAAGTTTTAGGACACTCTGGATGTGATTTGGGCCAAAACAATGAAAATTACCAAAAAGGGCATTTTGGTAATTTTCTGCGTCGCGACGCCTAAGCACCGAACAGTGCAAACGTGCGCCTGGTCCACAAATCAGAATCTGAGAAAAGTTTGACTTTTCTAACCTGCGCCGTGCCACGTGTCACCATCACCGCCGATCTGCTAACATGCGTCGTGCCACGTTTCATCATCCTACGGTGCCGACAGTCACCATCGCCACGTGTCACTCCACATTATTGCCACGTCATCGTCCACATCACCAGGTTGACCGAGTCAACATGCCACCTCACTGCCACGTCATCAGCAACCAATCACAGCGTGCCACGTGTCACGATGATACGGTGCCGACAGTTAAATTGCCATGTGTCGCCACGTCACCACTACATCAGCATCAATTATTTGCTCTCTTATCCCTATCTGACACGTGGTGGATAAAAATCTAGCCAACAAATCAGAAGCCGCCACGTGTCACAATAATTTAGCCTCAACCACCTTGACACGTGTCACCTTATCACCTTATCCAGAATCTTCAACCGACGAACCAGAAGCTGCCACGTCGACCAAACGGGCGTCGCGATGCCTGCTGGGCATCGCGACACGCAACCCCTACTAACCGCTATAAATAGAGCGTGAAATCCCTGTTTCAGTTGTACCATTCTCTCTCACTTCTTTGGTGTAAATAGGGAGTTTCTCTCTCTAGTTTCTTTTAGTTTTTAGTTTTGTAATTAATTTTAATTACGTTCTGTAATAATAGTAATTTACATTCTTACTTTTTACAGTTTTTACTATTCACCATGATGAGGTAACTTCCCCAGCTAGGGTGAAAGGTAATTCTTTTACTATTGCTATTTAGATTAATCTCCCTTAAATATAATATATTCACAATTTAAAATATTCACGTAAAAAGGATACCGCCAGATTGGTCGGTTGGTAATTCATTTTAATATGGTTTAAACCTGACTAATCAAGGATATCGCTAGATTGGTCGGTTGGTAATTAAATTTTCTCACCGCCTATATGGCAGGTTTATTTTGGATCCGCCTTAATGGCTGGTTGGACTTAATTTGACTTAATCAGGATACCGCCTATATGGCTGGTTGGTAATGTTATCACAAGTTTATATATTATTATGGGAGATATCTAAATTAGTATTAGTAAAAGTATTTCCTTTTACCTTAGCATTTTATTTTATTACTTTTCAGTATTTACTTTACCATCCTTGTTATGTGTTGTAACTAAATTAGTTATCTGGGGTTGTGATGACTTTTAATATCACCGGTTTATAAGGGGTTAGATTATAGTTTGGGTAATATAAAGATTTATTTATTGAGTCTTAATCTTAATGCTTTTTATTAACTGACCACTAATAAAATTGATCTGGTAAATCTAAAATGAACTAGACATAGGGATTTTAGGTTTCAGCCTTAGACTCAATAGCCCATGATCTTCCTTGAGGATAGATAACCCTTTAATAGATTTCTTACAGGATAGACATATACCTGTCGGGCGGGGGTAGCCATAATTGAACTTAAACTTAATGAATCCAGATAATTTGGTTAACATAGACATACGGTTCAATTGGGTTAAACTGGGTATTTGTGTCAAACCATCGACAGCGGCTTACACATAATTAGTGTTTCAGGTTAATAAATCAATATATTACCCAACTTTAAGATAACCACTTCATCTTTAAAATGATATTGGAATAAATCACAACCCTATATAGTTTTTAATATTGAATTTTCTTAAATCTACTTTCGAACAATTTTATTTACTTTTTATAAAATTTAGAATCGTCACCATTTCAAATCAATCAAACAACCTGTTAGATACTAGTAATCATTTGACCTCATAAAATTAATAGCTTAGATATTAAGTCCTCGTGGGATCGATATTTTTATACTCCTTGAACGATACGTGCGCTTGCATTATACGTGTGTGTTTACGCCGGTCAAGTTTTTGGCGCCATTGCCGGGGACTTATTTATCTTTCACTATTAGTTTTAAGGTTAGATACCTTTACTTGTATCTAATTTTATTTTTACTTATTGTTTTTGTTTTCTTGTGTTTCAGGTTCTCAGAAACTACATGAGACGAACCAGAAGCTTTGAACTCTAACCGCTCGACCCAGAAATTGAAATAACCATCAGACAATTGAGAAGGGAAAGACGAGAAGGCTAAGAAGCTTTAGTCAACATGGAACCTGAACCTTTGGAGGTTGTACCACCAATTCCCATTCGAGACAGAACCATTCCGGTGGTTGATAGACTCATTTCATGTATTTTACTTCCTCCCTTACCAGCAAATACGGGTGACATCAAAACTTGCATTCAGATGATTCAGCAGTCAGTTCAGTTTAGGGGGAATGTAACTGAAGATCCTAATGCCCACATCAGCAACTTCCTGGAAGTTTGCGGCACTTTCAATTAAAACCGAGAAGCTGAAGAAGCAATGAGATTGCGTGTTTTCCCATACTCCTTGAAGGACATAGCCAAAGCTTGGCTACATTCACTACCAGCAGGTTCCATCACAACTTGGAACACTTTAGCCACCAAATTTCTTGCAAAGTACTTTCCACCAGCCAGAACTGGAAAACTGAGGAATGACATCACATCCTTTGTGCAACAAGACTCAGAAACTCTCTACGAAGCTTGGGAAAGGTACAAAGATTTGCTCCGGAAATGTCATCACCATGAGATTCCAAAATGGCTTCAAGTCCATACATTCTATAATGGACTTTCTGGAATAATGAGAACCACAATCGACGCTGCTGCTGGAGGAGCTTTAATGGCGAAATGAGAAGATCAAGCCTGGGAACTAATCGAAGAAATGGCCAACAACAATTTCTTGTAGCCAACAAAAAGGAGCATGATTCAAAGAATTGCAGGAATTTATGAAAGTGTAGCCAATACAGCAGTCAACGCCAAGCTAGATCAGATATGCAAATTCATGGAGACTCTTGCCACTAGATCCACAAGTTCAACATATGGAGGAGCACCAGAATCGAACCAACTTCAAGAGATGGTGAATTTTGTCAACAATTTCAACAGACAGGGGAACAATCCATATTCCAACACCTACAACCCAGGGTGGAGGAATCATCCTAATTTTTCATGGAGCAACAATTCAGGCCAACAGCAGAACTATCCACCAACTGGATTCCAGCAACAGAACAAAGGCTAGGAGGAGGCAAATGAACCAAGAATAGAAGAAGTGTGGCTTAGTAAAAAAGTATGATGCTGTGATTCAGAGCCAATCAGCTTCTATTAAAGCACTGGAGAATCAAATTGGACAACTGGCCAATGCTCAGAGTTACAGACCACCATGTAATCTTCCTAGAAACACAGAGCCAAATCCAAGGAACATAGGAAATGAGCAATGTCATGCCATCATGTTAAAAAGCGGTAATGAAATCAACAAAGATGTTGGAATCAAGGCAACAATTGAAGATATTCCAAAAGAAACAAGGCAACTGACGGAGGAAAAAAAAGCAAAGGAAAAAGAACGAGAAAGAATCACTTCACCTCTACCTTTTCCTCAGCTTCTTCAGAAAAACAAACTGGACAAGCAGTTTGCTCGTTTCCTGGAGGTGTTCAAAAAGCTGCACATCAACATTCCATTTGCAGAAGCCTTGGAACAAATGCCCAGCTATGTAAAATTCATGAAAGACATTCTTTCACGAAAATAGAGATTGGGAGATTACGAGACAGTAGCATTATCAGAAGAATGCAGCACTATCATTTAGAGGAAACTTCCCCAAAGTTGAAAGATCCTGGCAATTTCACTGTTCCTTGCATCATAGGAGAACATAACTTTGGTAAGGCTTTAAGTGATTTAGGTGCAAGTGTTAACTTGATGCCTTTTTCTATTTTCCGGAAATTGCAGATTGGAGAAACAATGCCAACTTCAGTCTCTCTACAACTTGCTGATAGAACGCTCGTATTTCCAAGAGGCGTAGTTGAGGATGTGCTGGTCAAGGTTGACAAATTTATTTTCCCAGCAGATTTTATTGTCATTGATATGGAGGAAGACGCAGACATGCCAATCATCCTCAGGAGACCATTCTTAGCTACAGGTCGAACCATTATTGATATACAAAAAGGAGAATTAACAATGAGGGTACAAGACCAAGAAGTAACATTCATGTTTTCAAGCCATGAATTTCCCAGATGATGAAAAGAATGAGGAATGTTTCAGACTTGATGTGATACACAGTACCATTCAGAACTCTAATGTAATGCAAAGTTCTACTGACAAACTTAAAACATGTCAATTGCCTGTGGAGCCTAAAGATAAAGCGACTTTTGCACTGAAAGAGCCAATTTTTGCACTACAAGCAACATAAGATAAAAAGATCCACATGCTCAATGAATTGGAGGTATTTCACAATCAGCCTTTTGAGGATGCCAAATTGTACAAAGAAAATGGCAAGAAGAGACATGATGAGAAGTTAGTGCGCATACAACTAGAACCAAGGCAGAAGGTATTGTTAAACAAATCAAGGGTGAAATTATTCCCATGGAATCCAAAATCACGGTGGTCAGGTCCATTTGTGATCACCAAAGTCTTACCAGATAGAGCCGTTAAGATACATGATCCTGACTCCAACAAAACATTCAAGGTTAAAAACAAGCGTGTCAAGCACTACTGGGGAGAATTATTTGAGCGACAAAAAGAAAGTGTTACACTTTCAGATCTAGCCTAACGTTCGAAAAGTCACGTCTAGCTGTCGACGTTAAACTTAGCGCTCGCAGGGAGGCAACCCATGCAATTTGTGTATATATTGTGATTTGGTATGTTTTATTTGTGTGTTGTTTTTTTTGTAGTTTTAGTCATTTCAAGATGGAAGAAGCTCTCGCAAATCTTCGCAAGCAATTTCCTTCCCTCCCTCAAAAATCTCTGATGAAAGTCTACAAAGCTCGCTTGGAACGAATGAGATTACTGATGATCAAAGGTATTCCTACTGACATTCGTTGGTTAATTGAAGCACGGGTTCGATTGGCAGGTGAGTCTTCTGACTCTTTTATTTCACATCTGCCTGATTAGGAAAGAGCACATATCCTAAAAAGAGAAGAGCCAAAAGAATGTGTGTTTGTTATAAATGTGCTCGTATGTTTTGTTATACTCATTGTCGTTCTTTAGAAATGGTGTCTGATAACCGCGAAGATAAGATTAATTTCATTAGGGATGACTTGAGTGAGGAGTCTTTGGATGACATATCTAAAACTCTTGAGACGCATCCCAGTGGATGTGTGTATCATGAAATTCGCATATTATATGTACAATTCCAAAAGGAATGACAACTGTTAAGTCTCGGGAATCTGACTAAAAAATACCATGTTTTCAATTATAAAAAAATTGGATGGGAAGCTTGTCCCTGACGCATAAACGTCAATCAAGCCGCTAATTTTCTTGTACATATTATATCTCTTTGTCTTTTCCTAATAATTGTGATTTGTTTTGTTGTTTTCTTTTATTTTCTCTGACAGGATCCATACTTTTTTTACTATCACGATTTATTTTACTATTTTGCTACTAATCGTCCTTTGGAAGATACTTGTGCTATTTTTACTCACCCTTTTCAGGTATTATAAATTCAACCCATCATTGCACTTTTGAAGACATCCAGAGTAAAACATGGAAGCCACTTCAAGAAGACGAGTTGAAAACATCTGTGTGTTTTGCGGTAGTAGTGTTGGTACTAAACCACAATACGTAGAAGCAGCACAAGAATTGGTTCGAGTCTTAGCTACAAGGAATATTCACTTAGTATATGGCGGAGGCAATCTTGGACTAATGGGGATCGTTTCAAAGGCCGTACAGGAAGGAGGCAGCCATGTTTTGGGAATCATCCCAAAACCCTTGGCGGAGGAAAATCTTATTGGACCATCAAACGGAGAGGAACTGATCGTGCCAGGTATGTCTGAACGATTGGTAGAAATGATTAACCGTGCTGATGCTTTTATTGCTTTGCCAGGTGGCTTGGGTACATTGGAGGAAATTTTTAATGTGCTATCTTGGGCGAACTTTAACATACACCAGAAACTGCTTGGACTATACAACGTTGATGGATTTTATTATTTTCTTTGTGTGTTCTTGATGATGCCCGGAGAAATGGGTTCGTGTCAAAACCTTTAAAAGAACTTCTCTTTATTGCCAGAACTGCTTTGGATCTAATTGACCAACTCTTAGCCTATGAACCACAAGTTGACCTTATCCTTTCAATGATAAATTGGTCTGAGGACGATCGTGGTAAGAGGCGTCGGATTAATCTGGATCTTAACCTTTAATTTCCTGTATAATTTCAGCTAACCAGATATTATCTTCTAAACTTCTTCTTCTACTGTTTGAGACATTGGGGACAATGTCTCATTTATGTTTGGGGGAGGAAATTAGTTGATCAGTACCTTGTTTTTAGTTTATTTGTTGTTTTTATTTTTAGTCCTAAATTTTCAAAAAATACAAAAAAATTGAAAAATTTTAAAAAAATTACAAAAATATTTTTGTTTTATTTTGACAAAAGTGTGAAATTGGTGAGAGATAGCTGAGTAAGGAGTTCCCACTCCTCATACATGTCTTAAACCCATTTTTGGAACAAGTTAATTTTTGTTTATTTCATTTTGAATTATTTATTTTGTGAATTCTCCATAAAATTGACTAAAATGGATCTTCATATGCTCAGTTGACAGGTATTATCAACATATATAGTAACATACGGACATGAGCTAAAATTGAAAAGTTTGTAATATTAGTGCTCTAGTTTAATTGGAGGAACATCTTAAAAAGCAATGGAGTAAAAAAAAAATTATGAGATCCAAGTTATTAAATCTGTAAGGGTGTTTTAACACCTAATGCCTTAAAGCTAACTGGTTTGGGAGTCACTGGCCCAAAGCTCGCTACATGGATCAAAGATGCTGCAAAAATATATATATCTGAAGTCTCAGTAATTAAGTCCGTAGGGGTGTCTTAACACCTGGTGCCCTAAAGCAAACTGGTTTGGGAGCCACCGACCCAAAGCTCGTTACATAGACGGAAGATATTGTATATAAATAAAAAAAAATCAAAAATCAAAGAAAAAATCAGAAAAATGATAAAAAATTATTCCATTGCTACAAAAAGGTGTGAAATCTGATAGAACTTTAGGACAAAAATATTACTCTCTTATCAACTGCACTTATGACTGTTGTGGGCAAAAATGAGTTGATTATTATTTTTTGTTGGCTGTGTATTGGAGAATGGTAAAAATAATCGGAGAATTTACTTATTCAGTAATTTAGAAAGAAACAAAACAACTAGTAACTTGGAGTAGAAATTTCACCTGATTAGTCACTAACTTCTTTATTCTCTTTTCGCTTGTCTTTTTGCTTTTGTGTGCATTAGTTTCACTACTTTTTTACTTTTGTAAAATATTTGGGGTATCATTGCTGTAAACCCTCACGAGACTACAACTCATCCACTAGGGACACTTAGGGGTTTAAAGGCTTGTTGCATACGCTAAATGCAACTGTGATCCCTACGAAAGTGGCTTAGTTAAAATTTTATTATGTTATGTTATTTTGTGTTTTGCTCGAGGACTAGCAAAATGTTAGGTTTGGGGGTGTGATGAGTGGTAAATCTATCACTATTTCCCAATCATTTAACCTAATATTTTGTATAGTTTCTTGAGTTTTGAGAATATTTTGATGTGTTTTGTGTTATTTTGTAGATAAATAAAGTTTTAGGACACTCTGGATGTGATTTGGGCCAAAACAGTGAAAATTGGTAAAAAGGGCATTATGGTAATTTTCTGCGTCGCGACGCCTAACGTGTGCCAAACAGTGCTAACGTGCGCCGGGACCACAAATCAGAATCTGAGAAAAGTTTGACTTTGCTAACCTGCGCCGTGCCACGTGTCACCATCACAGCCGATCTGCTAACATGCGACGTGCCACGTGTCATCATCCTACGGTGCCGACAGTCACCATTGCCACGTGTCACTCCACGTCATTGCCACGTCAACATCCACATCTCCAGGTTGACCAAGTCAACATGCCACCTCACTGCCACGTCATCATCAACCAATCACAGCGTGCCACGTGTCGCGATGCTATGGTGCCGACAGTCAAATTGCCATGTGTCGCCACGTCAACATCAATTATTGGCTCTTATCCCTATCTGACACGTGGCGGATAAGAATCTAGCCGACCAATCAGAAGCCGCCACGTGTCACAATAATTGAGCCCCAACCACATTACCACGTGTCACCTTATCACCTTATCCAGAATCTTCAACCGACGAACCAGAAGCTGCCACGTCGACCAAATGGGCGTCACGACGCAAGCTAGGCGTCGCGACGCGCAACCCCTACTGACCCCTATAAATATAGAGTAAAATCTCAATTTCAGTTGTACCATTCTCTCTCACTTCTTTGGTGTAATGAGAGAGTTTCTCTCTCTAGTTTCTTTTAGTTTTTAGTTTTGTAATTAATTTTAATTACGTTCTGTAATAATAGTATTTTACTTTCTTACTTTTTATAGTTTTTACTATTCACCATGAGGAGGTAACTTCCCAGCTAGGCTGAAAAGTAATTCTTTTACTATTGCTATTTAGATTAATCTCCCTTAAATATAATAAATTCACTATTTAAAATGTTGACGTAAAAAGGATATCACCAGATTGGTCGGTTGGTAATTCATTTTAATCTAGTTTTAACCTGACTAATCAAGGATACCGCCAGATTAGTCGGTTGGTAATTAAATTTTCTCAACGCCTATATGGCAGGTTTATTTTGGATCCGCCTTAATGGCTGGTTGGACTTAATTTGACTTAATCAGGATACCGCCTATATGGCTGGTTGGTAATGTTATCACAAGTTTATCTATTATATTATGGGAGATATCTAAATTAGTAGTAGTAAAAGTAATTCCTTTTACCTAAGCATTTTATTTTATTACTTTCAGTATTTACTTTACCGCATTTTTACTTTATGTCTTTTATTTTCAAGTTTTTACCAGCCCTAGTTACGTGTTGTAACTAAATTAGTTATCTGGGGTTGTGATGACTTTTAATATCACTGGTTTATAAGGGGTTAGATTATAGTTTGGGTAATATAAAGATTTATTTATTGAGTCTTAATCTTAATGCTTTTTATTAACTGGCTACTAATAAAATTGATTTGGTAAATCTAAAATGAACTAGACATAGGGATTTTAGGTTTCAGCCTTAGACTCAATAGCCCACGATCTTCCTTCAGCATAGATAACCCTTTAATAGATTTCCTTACAGGATAGACATTACCTGTCGGGCGGTGGTAGCCATAATTGGAACTTAAACTTAATGAATCCAGATAATTTGGTTGACATAGACATATGGTTCAATTGGGTTAAACTGGGTATTTGTGTCTGACCATCGACAGAGGCTTACATATAATTTAGTGTTCCAGGTTAATAAATCAATATATTACCCAACATTAAGATAACCACTTCATCTTTAAAATGATATTGGAAGAAATCACAACCCTACATAGTTTTTAATATTGAATTTTCTTAAATCTACTTTCAAACAATTTTATTTACTTGTTTTTAAATTTAGAATCGTCACCATTTCAAATCAATCAAACAACCTGTTAGATACTAGTAATCATTTGACCTCATAAAATTAATAGCTTAGATATTAAGTCCTCGTGGGATCAATATTTTTATACTACTTGAACGATATGTACGCTTGCGTTATACGTGTGTTAACGCCGGTCAAACACTAAAGTGTTTTATTTTATAAAGATGATATTGAGATAAGCACATTAGATGTGAATAACAGTATTTATATTTAGAATATAAATGAATCTCAAACATAATACATGACAAACAAATAGCTCAAACTGATTTGATCAGATAAAACCTAAATGTGGCATTGTTGTCTAGGACACAATTAACAAGACTCGTATATCCACACTTTCGAAGAGTGTATACTAGGAAGAATTTGATTCTATTTAAATGATGTCTACAAATCTAGTTTATTGGGCAAAGTGCCTAAAATACCTTTTACTTGGTAAAAAAGCAAATGCCACCGATCTGTTAGCCCTCGTTCATAATGACCTAAGTAGGCCCATATCTAGCTAGGCTGGAGGTGGATATGAATGTTTCCTGACCTTTACAGATGTGGCATCGCGTTATAGTTATGTGTTTCTTATGAAACACGAATCGGAAACTTTTAGAGTTTCGATACGAAATAGACAAACAGATCAGCTAAATTATTAAACCATCACGGTTAGACCATGATGAAAATACTTAAGCAATAATTTTCTCAAATACTTGAAAGAGTATAGTATTCTTTCAATGAGGACTCCTCCCGGAACACATCAGTTTGACGGTGTGTCCAATGAGAGAAATCGAATTTTGTTGGACATGATAAGGTTAATCATGAGTCGCTCTGAGCTACCATTTCCTTCAAATGATACGCATTAATCAGTGGAAAACTTATTTTGAATAAGGTTCCATAAAAATCTGTTGGACAGATTTCATATTAGATATGAACAGGAAAGAAACCGGGTTTTCTCATTCCTGAAGATTTGGAAATGATGGCCATATGTTTGGAAGATACCAAACTAAAACCCAAATCGGATAAGTGCCTAAGTTGTGGGTTATCCTAGGGAAACCAAAGTATAGTACTTATACAACTCACTAGAGAACAATGTAATTGTTGCTCGCCATGCGGTTTTCCTAAGAGGAATACCTATATGCAGTGGTAAGTGGGAGGAAAGTAAAACTCGATGAAAATCGGAGTAATACTATTCCAGGCACCGATTCCTTAATGGAACACAAATAGTTCATTAAGGATGAAACCTTTTACCTGTTGTCATTGTTAAATCCATATGGACAATGCTTGCTAATGCTGCATGTTTCATTTATGAAATATTGCAGCTGAACGTCAAAATTGTTTTCCTTAAAATGAAACCTTTTGGAGGATGTTTACAACATCCTGACGATTTTGTCGTACCAAAACTAGCAAACAAGGTTTGCAGGTTATTCGATCCATTTATGGATTGAAGCAAGCATTGCGTTCTTGGAATTATCGTTTTGATGTAATCATAATGGTATATGATTTAATTCAAAACGAAATGATTCTTGTGTATATAAGGAGGTTAATGGGAGCGCACTGACAATGATTGTCCTATATAATGATGACATATCATTTCTTGGAAATGATATTCCCATAAAATAAATTGGTGAAAGCTTGGGTTTCATGAAACATTCTCCGTATAATTCTTGGGAGAGACAACCTTTATTCTAGGAATAAAGATCTACTGGGATAGATCTAAAAGTTGTTGGTACTCTCCGAGAACTCGTACATTGAAATAAATGTATGTGACCTGGTGTCTCATATGCTTTGAGCATATGGAGTCACAATCAGGCCAATCCAAGTGATAGTCATTGTATTGATGTTAAGAACATCCTTTAGTATCTTAGAGGAACTAAGGATGCTTTCTTATACTATGGAGAGGGAGAACTTGGAGTGACTGGGTTCACTGCTGCAAGTTTCCTAACCGATAATAACGACTATAAGTAGTAATAAAAGGTACTATAAAGTTTGAATAATGGAACATTGAGCTGGAAATCTTCCAAGCAAGATATTGTTGCCGAATAACAACAAAAGCGGGATATTGCTGCAGCTGAGGCAGCAATAAAAGTCATTTGGGTCGATAATAATCCTAATTAGATTAGGAGTAGTTCTGTTAGTAGCTGAGCTAGGCTACAGCACATGCTAAAGAATTAATGATCTCATCAACGATCCAGATACATACTTCAATCAATTCATCTGATTCATTCGAATCATACATCGTGGCGATGTGATTATCGAATAAATCGTATCAGATGATAACTTTGCGAATCCACTGATGAAAGCCTTTCCTCAGAAGAAGTTTGAGCGAACCGTACATAGTTCGGGTGTAGGACACTTGAGTGATTGGCTATAGGCCAAGTGGGAGATTGTTGGACAATTATGGCCCATTGCATCTCTATTTGTACAGATCATGGTGTTGTTGTACAAATTAACTTTGTGACAAAGGAAATTACCATTTTATCATTTGTAATTAGATTACTAAGATGTATAAATGATAGAAGGTCCTTATGATTAGTTCCGGATTGAGATGATATGATACAGTATCAATCCACGAAGATTTAATCATTAAATATCTCTAGTCGTAGTATTATCGAGATTGGACATCGATAATGCGGAATAGACTAGTATTACATTTGTGCGTTGTGAGAGCATAACGGCATAGTTCTCATATATTTGGGTATAGGATATTCATGCAAGTGTAATAGGAGGTTGTGTTTACCGATGGTACGGAAATAGCTTCGCTCTGGATAGACCCCTCGGAATTCCATTGGTAGTATGACTATGTGTCTATGGAAGTCCGAATCAGGGTAGGTGTATTTGGTCTTAACCTGAGACTTTCACCGCTAATACTTGCGACAATCAATATACTTTGGTTTTGGTCGTCCAGGGCTTTAACCGATTCTGTGTACGCCTCTTCTGGGTATATTAAGAATCGTAGTGTATTGGGTGTGATGTCGAGATGGAAGTATCACTCCAGTCATAGTGGTGATGATGATCACGTAGGATACGGAACTGGTTCTCTTATATGCTGCAGCTATCGGGATATTATGACTAGGTCATGTTTATCCGATTATAGAGACTAGTTACCAGAGATCTTATATGTGCTTCGTACGGGGCAGACACATTTCCAGCCCTAGGCCTTGCACGTGACATATGATGTTGGATCGAAATACGCAATACTACGTATACTACGCCTGATATAGATCACATATTCCAGTAAGAATATTTCTGGAGAATTGGGTAGGCACGGTGCTTTGCTAGAAGCCAACCATGTCTTGTAAATCGGTAAAAACGTAGTACTAGGTACGTACGTGTTCGGATAGTCCGACGACCGTATTTACTGCCAATATATCCGGGGATCTCATGGCTTCCCGAAGATTCACCGATGACGTATGACTCGCACCTTATTAATCTGGGATTAATTATAAGAGAGAGAAAATTAATCTGGGATTAATTACGGAGATATTTTATCTGGGATAAAATATTATTTAAAAGAGAGAGAACGATTAATTTGGAATTAATCGATAAAATAATATATTCGATATATTATACGAAATTGGATTTCAACGCGGAATTAAAATTAGATTTTAATTCGGGCGAACGAGTTAATTTAGAATTAATTCGTTAGCGACGTGAATAGTAATTTTCCTAGGCATAATTATTTAATTAAATTAGATTTAATTACGTCGTAACGGAAAATTCGTTAATTTGGAATTAGCGAACCCGAGCCCAGGAGTGTTTGCGGGCCCACTCGCATTTCGAATTGAGTGGGGCCCACATGTCACATCACGTGTCACATCACTTGTCCACTTTAGTCACTTTGATTGATGGAAGTTGATGGAAATGATGTTTGAGTGTGTTACACTCCAAGTTGGTGAGATAGAAGACATTTACCATTTATTTAATTTTTTGGTATTTGACTTTGATTAAGTGTATTAGATACACAACTCACAAAACCACCATCTCTCTCACTCTCTTCACTCTCTCGGTCTTGGACCACATTTCCCTCTCCAAATTTTGGCAATTGCCGAGAACAATAAGAAAGGAAATAGAAATTTTGTGGCAAAATTTCAAGAGTGCTAGCACACATCCGGAGTCTTACGAAGGTGATAGGGAAACTCACCCATGGGCATGGAATGCACACCAAGCTTGGAGCTTGGAGATGACCGAAAATGGAGCTCAAAATTTTGAAGAAAGCCGTGAGCATCATAGAGCAAAAGCTTGAAGATTTTTGTCGTTCCTCGCATCGCATAACCGTTCAATGTAAGTATGATTTCGCCATTCTTCATTGTTGTATTCACACATGTTTCTTACTTGAAATCGATCTTGGGACTAACTAGAAACCCAACACACATATGTTTAACAATCCCTCTATCGTAGGCTATTTGCGTTGTGCTTAGGAAACATAGAATATTCTGTCAAGTTTCTGAGGCGCACATCTCATATCGACATATCCAAGATTCTTCATAACTGATGCGATCCACCATAGGTGATCGAATTTGGCCAAAGATTTAAGAATCGTGACTTTACTAATATAGATACCTAAACCCCTTATGGTACACATACGAGCCGAAAAATCCTATCTTGCTTCGCACTTGATTACTGAGTGCATCGGTCCACACCCAATGAACATCTAGAGGCCTGACCATGAAAGGTTTCTGACATACATGGCATCAAAGTGTGGAGGATCTCACACAAAATCATTGATATCCTATAGTCAAAGGATTACATATGCTACTGGACTCGAGTAAATTCCTATTGACGGTGGTGTGTACTTCCAACTATTAGGAATCTAATGTGAGTCATTCAGTATTCACTTCAACGAATACCCATCTGTCTATACGAGTTTCCAAAACTCCTGGTACATCAGGTTAAACCATTGGAACTATAATTCCAATATACGACATGTGCTAGTCTTCTAGGTTATAGGAATTCAACCGTATTCCAAAACAAACGACTATGAATATTTACTTTAAGAATAGTTTACACCCATTGTCAAAACTATTCTAAGGTCGATGTCATTCTTAGCATATCTATACATCAATCTAATACGCATAATGACAATACCATTAATGAGGTATGAAATGAAAAATATGGTTATTTTATTAATAAATAATAAAATATACAATTCGGATTGGCACTCCAAGCACCAACACCATCACTCGAACCATTCAAGGCGTTCAATATGTGTTCATTATAAACATGTAACTAATTCATGACAACTCATTATTTAAGTTACGAAGTAAAGAAAACTATCCAATGTAATTTATAATTCATTAAGCTACATACATCTAATGTATAAGTTTAATAATCTTATGCTCCAATGATAATCATTAGTTAAATGAGATTTAATCACATTTTCAAATACAATGTTCATTAAATGGATAAATATATGTGGTTTGATCTCGTATCAGACCATCATTTACCATACAGAATAAACATATAATGCTTAAGTGATAAAATCTCATAAAGCACTGTTCCAAATTATTCAGTTAACCGAATATTTTTCTTAATGTTTATCTCTTCATCGATGACACTACTAGTCATTTTAAAATATAAAATAATTATTTATAAAAAACAATTAACTATCCAATGGTCGCAAGTTCTGATATCAAATATCAAAATAATTATTAAATAATATTTTAAATAACTAGACTAGAGATCTGGTATCTAATATTTATAGTTGTCGTGTTGTGAAAATCGATATTCTCTACACACAACTATACACATCTCCTTTCTTTAGCTTTATAATTTGCCTTCAAATATTCACAACTATTGCAAATAATTGATTAGCAAACTGTGTGAGACATATTACCTCTAAAGGTCACTAAATCCAAGAAACGTCATTATTAGATAAAAAAAATACCTAATGAGATTTTCTTAATGCCAGTAAAGAATCTCGAGACATGAATTGTTGGGGTCAAATCAAGGAGGCGCAGCGGAAGAAGCGTTGTTCGGGCAAAATCGTAGTTTAAAATTTTTAAACTTAGGAATAAATTATTCAATATCAAATATTGATAATTCACTCATATTTCACCTAAACATATTTATTTGATATCATATAACGACATAAATAATATAAAAACACCGCGAAACTTTTACAAATATATTTTTCTGTAAAATAGCATGAAACACATTTTCGGCCGAGCCGACCGACCAATGCTCATGTGGACTGCCCAAGTCAGCCCCAAAAAAAATATGGACAGTTCGTGGGCTGCCCGAACAGTGCCCAGTTCACTGTTTGGGCAGTAGTTACCCGGAAACGTCGTTTTTCACCGTTTTCGCATATTTTCACTCCGAAATAATTTCCAATAAATATTTTCCTTGGGCAATTAAAATAAACCAATTTAATCTAATTACTCAATAACTAAAACTGATTTTTTATCTGAAAAATCAGAATTATCATTAATTGCTATGAGACCTATACACTTAGCAAATTAATCATTTTGGTCCTTAAATTGTCAAATACATATTTAATTGTATCCAAATCAATCCCAAAATAATTTATACAATTTGCAACATAAACCAGAAACTTTTTCAGAATTCTGAAACTGCCCAGATTTTTCCAGAATTACAAAAATAGCCTAGATTTTGTATTAATTGTAATTTGGCCAAATTTGTTCAAAACACATCAAAATCAAATCCAATCAATCCCAAATTTGACATCCATCAAATATACATCAAATTATATTATATATATGAAATTCCCTAAAATTGAATGGGTGAAGAACCTTAATTTCACAAATTACTCAAATTGGACAATTTACATTAAATTGACAAAATTCAACACTTTAATCATCCAATTACCACACCAATCAAGTCTCACCATAATGAAATTAATCAAGAATAATTCTAGGTTAATTATGAATGGCTAATTAACTCTAGAATGTCAAATTTAATTTTCTAATTATTTTATTAAGCTTAATTACAATAATAAGCAAATAAATTAATCATACATGCAAAACACCCTCAAACAAGCTTCCAACAAATTTAATTACAAACTTAAGAGTAGAGAGATCAATCTTAGCAACACAATTAAAGATAGAATTAATAGAAACAATTTCTATCTTGAAGAAAAATGAGAAATACTTACAAATTTCCAAAACTTAAGCTTTTTCTCTTTTTGTTTTCCTTCAAAAAGCTCTCAACTCACTTTGTAATTTTTTGTTGAACTTGTGTAATGTTGAAAAAAGAAACAAAATAATATTTTTATAAGTTTCTCACTTGGCCGAAATATCGTACAAAAATAAAATAACAATTTATTCCAATTTGTTTAATTTTCTTTAGTCCACCTTTTATTTACTTTAATAAAGCAAATCAAAAGTGTTCCAACGGTATTAAGCCATTTTCCAACTTTAATAAAGCAAATCATTATTAAGATATTTATTATTTTAATTAATTAATTATTTAATAATTAAACAATTAAATAATTAAATACAAATATCTTAAATATATGTATTATATTACATTAAATATCTCAAATACATATATTAATGATATATGCCAAATATCACAATTTGATATTTTATTAATGTGTATTTAATAAAATCAAGTATTAAATACAAATACACATAAATTTGGAAATGACCGTTAGATCCCGATTGCTTGTATTTTTTGTTTAATCGTTAAACGAGAGTATTATTCATAACAGTTGCCCTAGTGCTCTACGAGTATATTTCATTAGTGAGACTCTCTAGATTCAGGCATATCGTCACGAAATCCAATTTTTTGTCCATAATTCACCCACCCGTAAATTATGACGACCACGGATAAACTCGCTAAATCATACATGTCGAGGTCACTGCATACGTATAATCTCTTCGTCCCAGGTATCCGGATTATCCCAGAGATATAGATATAAACGTCAAATCTCTATAGGAATAATCCCATCGATGTATCTATTAGCAAACTATAAATAACATTCGGAACTCACTTCCGAAGTACACTATGGCCATAGATTTAATAGATTGCTAATCACATGATGGACTACCTATGTTCTGTACACAGAACTGACGGATCCTTTCTTGATACACATAGGATATCATGAGCATGAGTCCACACCCAACGAACAAGCGGAGGTCTGATCTAAATAGATCGGTGACATGACTGCCATCTAAGTGTGGAGGATAACTCATATATCCACAGTGGTATCTCAAGTCAAAGAATCACTACGCTACTCAACCCGAGAAGATTCCTATTGACGTTGGTGTGCCATTTATTAGGAAATCTTCGGTAAGTCGTTCAGTATTTATCCAATAAACACCTACATGTCTATAAGAGTCTCACAAGACTCATGGTTCATTGGGATGAACCATCGGACCAAGTTCGATATACCATATGTACTGGTCTCAACTGATTTTACTAACCAACTCGTGCCAGTAAATCTTGACCAGGAACTTAATTTAAGGATATACAACTTATAGTGACACTTCCCAATGTCAATTACAAGCTATGTTATAACTGCGCACTATGTTGGAAATCCTGGGGTCTTTGTCTAATATATATACATATCACTAAACCAGATCTAGTTTCAATCTAATCGAAATTAGATCGAATACGTATATAATATACAAGAGGTACTTATAGGACACAGAAATCGTCGACATTGTCACGGGCTCGCGGCCCGATCGGGAGTACGGAGTAGCCCGCGGGGGACTAAAACGGAGAAATAAAATGGAGTCGCCACCTAGTGTGAACTGGGAAATGATTTAAGTCTGCACTCACCCCTCGCAAGGGAAGACCTCAAACCGTTGGGTTCGGAACAGTCCATGACTTATGCCAATTGTAATAAAGTGATTAATGCAATAGTATAACCAAGTCTTTGTAACATATGCAAGATGATTCAAATGACATACATGAAACATGATAATGCATATAATCATAAATAACCGAAGAGACAAACATGTGAAATAACAAGGAAGATACATAACACAAAATAAAAGCGGAATAATGAAACAACAATAAACATAAATTAAATTCGAAGTAATAAAAGACTAATAATACGAAATAAATGCGGAATATAAATATGTGACCAAAGAATTTGGCCGTTTTCAATCTAGGACTTCGCATGCCCGGTTGGACGTAATCCATGTCCAACCAAGCATGCCATTTCCAGGACGACAAAATAAAATATAATAAAGGGTGCCCTCAGGTCTTACCTTCTAAGTCGCTTCTCGGGAGTGCGTTGGGACGTCGTTGGAAGGGTTAATGTTTCGTAACCTTTCCGGTTCGCTGGTTCAATATTTTCCTTCGTTGCTTCGCTATTTTGAGCTGATGTTTTCTCTGTTTTGAGCTGCTATCTTTTTTCTATTTTTACTGCTGTTTTGGACTGTTTAAGGGGTATTTTAGGGCTGCAGTTTGCGGTAATATTAGGGTATTTTTGGGGGCTGTTTTATGGTTATTTGGGGCTGTTTTGATGGTGCTGTTTTTGGTTATTTGGGGCGGGTTTTGGGGTACATTTTTTAGTGGTTTGAGGGCTGCAGTTAGGGGCTATTTTTTCAGTGGTTTGAGGGCTATTTTGATGTGCAGTTAGGGGCTGTTTCGGTGATGAAGGGCTGCTATTTACATGGCCTGTGTGTGGTGTGTTTGTGCGTCTCTAAGGGGTGTTTGATGTGAGTGTCCGTGAAAGTGCTTTTGTTTTATGCGTTGCTTGTGTGAGTGTGTCTGACGTGTGTTAGTTTTGTCGTGTATCTCTCTGGGTGTCTTTAGGTTTTGACGTTTTGTGTTTGTTCTGTGAGGGCTGTTTAGTGGTTGTTCGGCTAACGGTTTTTTTTAATTTGGCTTAGGGTTTGTTGTTCTTCTTCATGGCTGAAGGCTTGTGGCTGAGTTCACGTGTTTTTGTTGTTTGTTTGTTGGTTAGGGTACTGTAGGCACTGCATTTTTGCATATAAGTCCTTATGATGAGTCTCATTTAGAGGCACTACCTTTTAAGTCGCGGAAGTCACGGGAAACGGATATCGGAAGGGGAAATTCAGAATAAGTATGTCATCAGGTTCATTTCGTAAGTTCACTGTTTTCGTTCGTGTTGCGTTCATGACCACGTTCGAACGTCAAGCAGATTGCGGGTGTTCGTGCAGCGTTCGAATCGGTGTTCGAACGGTGTCGGTATTTCTGGTTTTACTACTAGCCTCACACCCAAGCCCAATTAGCACCTTTAGCCCAAAAACCCCGCAAGCCACAGACCAAGCCCATCTCACCCAAGCCCAATCCAAAAATAATTAAAACATATTTAAAACATAAATCAAATTAAATTAAATTAAAACCAATTAAATTAATTAAATTAAATCACCTACCAATTTTAATAAATCACATTCCTAATTTAAATAATTCACTCACCAATTTAATATATTACCCACCAAAATATAAATATCCTTCCCTTAAATAAATATATCCCACCCAAATTACATGATTTTATCCCCTTAATAAATTGATGCATCCATATTTACTTGATCTATTTCCTTAAAATCCATGCAACCCTAGCTTGTCACTATAAAAATAACACATTCTCAACCCTTTGGCCTCTGAGACTCTCACGACAATTCAGAAAGAAAACCTTAAACAAAACATTGTCTCGGCCCTCAATCTCTCACCAAAAACCTGCACACACAGACCCCACATTGAAGACATAAATACTCACCAATTCAAAGTAGCAATAGACTTGCCCCCTCACAAATCAAACATTTTTCACGCCCTTCTCACCAAGACACCTAGCCACATCACGCCTCAACACCTGCCCTTCACGCCAATAGCCTCCACGAAGCCACCCATCACCCACAAGCCCTCAACTCAACGTCACATACCCCACTCAAAAAGATAGCCAATTCCCGCTCACGTTGCAACCCTCCATCAGTACCAAATAGCCATTCAATCAGCCCCTTTCAACATGTCACTACATTCAAACCTCAACGCCTCAAGCTTTCATCCATTACTTTCATCCAGCACACTCACGCATCATCACTCAACAAACACGTCCACAAATCTACCACACCTACACTCAACGCCACCTGCCGCAAAACACACACTGCACTGCCTCAAAAACTGCCGCATATCCCCTCTCTGTCCTTTCCAGTTTAGTCGCATAAACAACTCCTGAAACTACACAGAAACTGTCCCTAAACTGCCCCCAAACCAATCCACATAACCCACAAAACAGTCCCCTAATTATCAAAGACAGTGACCAAAATACAGAAGCAAATCACCAGTAAAACAGCAGCGAAACGGAGTGAAAACTGTAGCTTGAGCAGCGAAACAGCGAGAGAAAATGTTGAACCAAGGAACAGAAAATTTGAGGAGCCTTAGCCCTTCCGACGGCCTTGTAACGTGCTTCCGAGAGTCGATACAAAAGGTTAGACCTGAGGGCACCTTTCTCATTTATATTTTATTCATATTTTAATTGTTTATTGAATGTTCTTCGCATGAGAGTCGTTGGTTAATTAATGTATGTTGTGGCTTTGAATAAAATGGAAAATGTGTCACCTCTCGTGGTATATAGGATGGAAACCCATACATAAATTCCACAGCCGAATCCAAATGGACGTTAGTGCGGGCTGTACTTGGGATACAACTCAACGTACCACTTGAGCAAACGGAGCATATTTTGTTTTATGTTGTTTGATTCGTTTATTATCCGTTATTTAAATTCTCCATGTTAATTGTTTGTGTAATGATGAGATAAAGCGTATGGGCTTAGTAAGTGGGATACAGATAGGAATGTCAAATCGCTAAAGTAAAATATAGTCGACTTTCAAATTTACGATCTTTAAATAACACTCAGAACTCACTTCTGAAGTATACCACAGCCATGGATTTACTTGATCGTAAATACGTACATGATACTTATGTCATGTATACATGACTGAAGGATTCTAACTGATACTCACAGAATATCATGAGCATCAGTCCACACTCAATGGGCAGGCGGAGGTCTAATCTAAATATATCGGTGACGTGATTGCCATCAAAATGTGGAGGATGTCTCATATATCCACAGTGGTATCTCAAGTCGAAGGACCACTATACTACTCGACTCGAGAAGATTCCTATTGACGTTGGTCTACCATCTATTAGGAAATCTTCGGTGAGTCATTCAGTATTTATTTAATAAATACCTACACGTCTATATGAGTCTCCCAAGACTCATTGTTCATTGGGATAAACCATTGGACCAAGTCTCGATATACGACATGTACTGGTCTCATTGGATTTTACTAACTGACCCGTGTCAGTAAATCTTGACCATGAATTTTATTTGAGAATATACAACTTATAGCCACCCTTCCCAATGTCAATTACAAACTACGTTGTAACTGTGCACTATGTTGTAAATCCCGGGGTCTTTGTCTAATATATACATATCACTAAATCATATTTAGTTTCAATCTAATCATAATTAGATGGAATATGTATATAAAAACAAGAGGTGCTACCATTAAGTAAGTAATAATATGGAAACAGAAATTATTTATATTCATGAATCAGACATAAATACGATCCGGATTGGCGTTTCGAGAACCAACCCTAACAATTTCTCCCACTTACTTTAGTGCCAATCCACGGTATCATATACATATTTCAATATATATCTTATGTGCATGGCCCTCAAGAGCTCACATAGCACTCAAGAGGTAGGCAATAACTCCGCTATAAGATATTGAGTTTGTCCAACAAACACAATCGTTTACTTAGCCAACATCATTCATATTTTGTAGGACCTAAGTTATACATCAATATGACTCAGATGCGACATGAACATTGTGCTACAGCTACCGAGTTGTCTATTTATATAGGGATCAATCCAAAATACTATACAGACAACCGCAAGCACAACATTAATATCAAAACTTCTTATAAGGTAATTTTGTAACTTCATAAGTCAGTACTTTAATAAGTTACAACTAATTCCACTAACATAGTATAATCATCTGTGACACTCTGATTTCATCTTTTCTGACTCTATATGACGTAGACCATCTAACGTTATAATTAGACTCAAAACTAATCTGACCATAATGGTTGTGGACTATATTCTCTATGAATAAGAAACTCATTCTTAATATCTCAAAGATAACAAAGAACATGTTTCAAGACCCATCATATGGTCTACATGGTATCAAACATAGCTTGTAACAATTATGATTAAATTGATATCTTTAATCGCACATAATATAGTATTCATTATACCATCATCCTATGATCCACAAGATTGACTAGACATTCTAATCAATTTCTCTTTCGAAAAATGAATCATCCTTTATGAAAGATGAATATTATATACAAGAGACACACTAACTGTCAAATAATTATTCTAACTATCAAACAGTTATACTAACTGTCACACAGATAGTCTTATTGTGTCATTTATTATATCATAACTAATGCACGACTAATCGGAGTATCTCACAAGTCTCTTGTTTTATATCATATATAAAACCTTATATCGACTATAACAGAGACCACTTCTACTGCTATCATGAAGAAAATAAGACTTCAGTAAACATTTTACCTTACAAACTTCTCATTATTACTTTAATAATGATAATTTCATCAAGATATATGACACTAGAAAGAAATTTGTACGCTCTACTAACCTTACAATTACTTATGTATTCTCTATATTTTGATAAAATCAGACAATCTGACTGATATTAAAATTAGAGAACACAGATTTCCAAAAAACTCATCTGAGTCTACAATAGGCTCTATAAGCTAGTATACCAAACTGATCTTAGCAGAATACAAACTCCAGGGCCGTTCTAGAATGAACTCTTGAAACAATTAAATCACAACGGAACTTTTATCTGAAGAAACCATTCAAACCGCCATTTTGCATTCTTTAGCCAAAATGTACTGTTTAATATTAACATTAACCAACATATCTTTAATTTTTCAATTAGTACGACTAGAGACAAGTTTCCTCAAAATCTACAATAGATTACCGAGTATAACCTTTCTCACTGTCATACTATAAAGGTCAAATCTTTAATAAACACACTTTTCTTTTACTGCGCAAATCATTTGCACATTTTCTGAATGATTCATAACAAAAGCTTAATCAAGTTCAAAACTTGATCGTATTAAGCTACGAACAATCTTAAATCTATGATTCAATGCTAACTTCTGAAATCGATATCAATTATCGCTCCCATTGTAAGTTATAGGATAATTTTCTTCAATAAGAAAGCAACATAACCATTAATTATCAAATACTTTGTAAATGATTCTAACATCCTATTGAATTTATAGGATAATCAATTTCTCTTTCGAAAAATGAATCATCCTTTACGAAAGATGAATATTATATACAAGAGACACATTAAATGTCAAATAGTTATACTAACTGTCAAACAGTTATACTAACTGTCGCACAGATAGTCTTGTTGTGTCTTTTTATTAGATCATATCTAATGCATGACTAATGGGAGTATCTCACAAGTCTCTTGTTTTATATCATATATAAAACCTTATATCGACTATAACAGAGACCACTTTCACTGCTATCATGAAGAAAATAAGACTTAAGTAAACATTTTACCTCACAAACATCTCATTATTACTTTAATAATGATAATGTCATCAGGATATATAACACTAGAAAGAAATTTGTACGCTCTACTAACCTTACAATCACTTATGTATTCTCTATATTTTGATAAAATTAGACAATTTGACTGATATTAAAATTAGAGAACACAGATTTCCAAAAGGCTCATCTGAGTCTACAATAGGCTCAATAAGCTAGTATACCAAACTGATCTTAGCAGAATACAAACTCTAGGGCCGTTCCAGAATGAACTCTTGAAACAAATAAATCACTACGGAACTCTTATCTGAAGAAACCATTGAAACCGCCATTTTGCATTCTTTAGCCAAAATGTACAGTTTAATATTAACATTAACCAACATATCTTTAATTTTTCAATTAGTACGACTAGAGACAAGTTTCCTCAAAATCTGCAATGGATTACCGAGTATAACTGTAGGCACTGCATTTTTACACATAAACCCGATGAGGAGTCTTATTTGGAGACAACTACCTTTTAAGTCACGGAGGTCACGGGAAACGGACGTCGGAAGGGGAAATTCAGAATAAACAAGGTTCACTGTTTTCGTTCGTGCTGCGTTCGTTTTTACGTTCGAACGTCAAACGAATTGCGGGCGTTCATGTCGCGTTCGAGGAAGCGTTCGAACGGTGTCGGTAATTCTGGTTTTGCTGCTAGCCTCACATCCAGCCCATTTAGCTCCCCAAAGCCCATAAAACACATCCCAAATTAAATAAATAAATATTAAATTAAATATTAAACATTAAAATAAAACATTTAAACCATTTACCAATTAAAATAAACAATTACAAACTTAAACTAAAATCATGCCTAAATTAAACAAATCACATACTAAATCAAAATATAATCATGCCTAATTAAAATCAATCAACCAATTATATTCCCAATCTAATAAGATTATTCCCAAACTTAAAATATTGTATTCCTAATCCAAGCCAATCAAATATTCAACCTTCCCTATCTAGCCAAGATTTGTCCCCCCTCAATCTTTGACTTCCCTCAACCAAACCAATCAAATCTCTTGCTTCCCTTATCCAACACCAAATCAAATCCCTTTCCTTGTTCAAACCTAACCCTTTGCCTATAAAAAATAACCCTTCACCAACCTTCTCAACCTTAGCTACTAGCTAGTCCCTAACTCATACACAACACACATAAAAAATTACAGGAAGAAGACACCCAAAAACAGTAAGCAAAAGATAAAGAGGAAACGGCAGCGAAACCACAAGAAAACAATAGCAAAAGACGGAGAACGACGACGACTCAAAACAGTTAACGACAATGAACGAGAACAGTGAACCAGTGAACGGGAGAGGTTGCGGAGCATCCACCCTTCCGACGATCGTGTATCGTACATCCGAGAGGTGATTTAAAAGGTTAGACCTGAGGGTACCTTTCCATTAGTTTATATTCATTTTTTTTATTGAATTCTATTCGCATGAGAGTCGTTTATGGATGCATGTTGTGGTCTTTAAGTAGATAAATATGAATGAATTATGAGATGTAATATGTTGTGGGTATTGGATGAATGAGAGATGTGTCAACTCTCGCGGTATATCGGATGGAAACCCGGACATAAATTTCATAGCCGATTCCGAATGGACGCGTAATATGATCTGTACTAGGGCCACAACTCCACGTACCGCTTGGGTAAACGGCATCATCTTTCTTTGTTTTGTGTTGCTCTTGTTTATTTGTTTTCTTTACTTGAATTCAATATGTTGTTTATTTATGCATGATTCAATCAAGCGCATGGGCTTAGTGAGTTAGTCCAAAGGTCCTCCATTTGGGAGACAAAGAGCCGAAAAGGCCACCTTTGTGACACTACTTCGCGCGCGCCGGTTGATGTGTGTTCGGTTGGATGCGAGATACGTTCAAATCGAGCATACCTAGTTTGATATGATTGTCTTTATTTTCATATGCATGATTCAACCAAGCGCATGGGCTTAGTAAGTGCGATGTGAGATCCCCTATGGGGAGGGGTTAAAGCCCTTTACCACGATGCTTTGCCGCGCGGTTGATGTGTGTTCGGTTGGATGCAAGACACATTCAATCGGACATACTTAGGATAGTATGATTGTCTTTGTGTTGTATGCATGATGTGATGTGACGCGCATGGGCTTAGTATGTTGGTCTAAAGGTCCTCTCTTTGAGAGATCAAGACCCCCAAAAGGCCACCTTATTGGCAGTACTTCGCCGCGCCCCTTTATTTTGATGTGTTTATGCATTTTTGCCCATTTCATGCATCAGGTCTGTTCCCGTTCGAACTCGTTTACGAAAGCAACTCGAACGCGCATGCATTTTGCCTTATCATGCATCAGGTCTCATTTCCGTTCGAACGCGCTATCAAACGCCATACGAACGTGAGCATTCTGTTTCATTTCCGTTCGAACACGTTTACGAACGCTACTCGAACGCGAACAACATTTGTTTCATTTCCGTTCGAACACGTTTACGAACGCTACTCGAACGTGAGATTCTGTTTCATTCCGTTCGAACGCGTTTACGAACGCTACACGAAACGCGCACACACTGAACTGAGTCTGTCTTATCATATTCATGTATAATTGCCTCTTGGTTGATCTTTCTCGTGTTATATAGCCAACTGTATTATTTGTATTCAAGCATGATTAGACTGTTAGCATGTTATTTGGTTAATACGTTCATGAGATAGTATTCAAGCATGATTATGTTGTCTTTTAGTTTTCCATATCATAGGATTGAAATATGTTCATGAGATTGCCATGTGATGTTGCATGTTGTGATGAACTTGTTGATGTATGCATATGAATTTAGAAGCATGATATTCTTGGAAATGAATGTTATTTAAGCCTGGTTAAATTATTACATAAATCCTTTTATTACAAGTGACATAAGTAAGGGACAATTCCGAACCCAACGGTTTGAGGTCTTCCCTTGCGAGGGGTGAGTGCGGCCTTAAATCTTTGTCCCGGTTCACACCGGGTGGCGACTCCATGTTATTTCGTACTTCCCAACTAGGCCGCGAGCCTAGGAACGGCGTCGCCCAGGTCCTGTTGTCCACAATAACCTTTCTCACTGTCATACTATAAAGGTCAAACCTTTAATAAGCACACTTGCTTTTGCTGCGCAAATCATTTGCACATTTTCTAAATGATTCATAACAAAAAGCTCAATCAAGTTCAAAACTTGATCGTAGTAAGCTACGAACAATCTTAATCTATGATTCAATGTTAACTTCTAAATCGATATCAAATATCGCTCCCACTGTAAGTTATATGATATTTTCTTCAATAAGAAAGCAACAGAACCATTAAGTATCAATACTTTGTAAATGATTCTAATCCTATAAATTAATACGGAAGATATCTTAGGGTCATTTCATCTTATTAATTATGAAGTCCATTTATAGCTTATCACTACATATTTGACTTAATAAATCAAGTCTTTTCTACAATGGTCAATATCTGATGTTACGTTTCTAAGTAATAAAATAATTTTATTACTCGGGATGTAGAAAAGATATTCTATCAAATAGAATACAATATTCTATTAAATAGAATAAATGATAAATTTTTACTTTACCTCAAAGGCGCAAGTGATTTCAATTATATAACTATTATACAAAAGAAAGATTCAAATCTCAAACTTTTTAAGATTCGAATTTTCTATCTATACATATCAAATAAGTAACGAAATTAATGGAACCTTAATTAAAAGGATAAAATTAGTATTACTTGAAGCATATCACTAAGAGTATTGAAACTAATTTAGTAACACTTAATATCTAACGAATCAAATCAAATAAGCTTTGATTACTCCCACTAACAAATTCCATCACGATGGAATCGTAGAAGAATAATATTGAGTAAGAATCATATTCATTGAATAACCTTAGAACTAATTGTTATAAATTCATATGTTTGATCATATCAAACATCTTTGAATAATTCAAAGACTCAGTCTGAATTTTAAAGATATAGTTTTCAAACATAGATCGAATATCTTTGAACCAGTCAAAACATTCTATCCGTGTTTCATCGGAAACATATGACTAATCATGACAACTCATTTACTAAGTACTAAGTAAAGAAAACTACATTATGCAATTTACAATCCATTAAACTACATACATCAAATGTTTCAGTTTAATAAATTTTATGGTTCAATGATAATAATCGGTTAAATGAAATTTAATTATATTCTTGAATACAATGTTCATTAAATGGATAAGGATATTTGGTGTAATCTCATATTAGACCATCTTTACCATACGGAATAAGCATATAACGCTCAAGTGATAAAATCTTATAAAGCATTGTTCTAAGTTATTTACTTAACCGAATATTTTTCTTAATATTTATCTCTATATCAATGACACTACTAGTCGTATTAAAATATGTAACAACTATTTATAAGGAACAAGTAACTATCCAATAGTCGCAAGTTCTGATATCAAATATAAAAAACAATTATTAAACAATATTTTAAATAACTAGAAGGGAGATATGGTATCCAATACCTATAGTTGTCGTATTGTGAGAATCAATATTTCTATACACAATTATACGTATCTCATTTCTTTAGCATTATAATTTGCCTTCAACTATTCACAACATTCAAAATAATTGATTAGCAAATTGTGTCAGAACATTACCTCTAAAGGTCACTAAAGCCAAGAAACGTCATTATCAGATAAATAAACCTAATAGGGTTTTCTTAATGCCAGTCAAGAATCTCGGGACATGAACTAATTCACGTCAATTCTTACAGCACAAGAACTATTCTCTCTAGAGAATTATATCCAAAAAAAATATCTATTTAGATTATCTATCGTAACTTAGTAACTAAGTCACTAACCATCTTGATTTTTCAAGAAAACTAGAACAGTTCCCGATGGCTTAGAACTAATCTAACAATATCCAAGTCTATTAATATCTAGAACTATTCTAGAAAATTGCCACCATAACTCAGGTTAGAAAACATATATTAGATATGCATGCAGTGGATTAAAAGTTTATATTCTATCTACAATATAAAATAAGGAAAAAAAACAGAAGCGGCAATTTTCATAATATTACACATTGCCTCAGTTATGGATTTTAAACCAGCAGTGCCCTCTCATTACTTTACGTACTATGTATATCCCCAACGAAAATGGGAATTCAATAATTAAATTGAATTCCATAGTGAGAGGTGAACCTCATGAATATATTTCAACTCACAGCTTTGGCACGTTTCACCTATGTATATTCACAGGTGGGAAACTCATTGACAATCATATTCACTGTGACTCCTGATTTTGGTCCTGATCGCTTCTTGTTGTGAAGCTTTGGCACGTTCACATGAGGCATATCCAGGCTTCAGTTGTCAGTGACAAACTCAAATTACCGATGTAGTCCTGACAGCTTTGGCACATTCAGGTTTTCCACTTTCACTTGAATTTGTCTCTTATCATATAAGTTCTACCGGCGTAAATGAACTACCATCAGCCATAACTGCACAGCTTTGGCACAATAAAACTACAGCATCAGGAAATCATTCGCATCTGTACTGACAAGGTAGACTAAGTAACAAGTATTTCTAATACTAGTTACTTTAATGCCTTATTTAAGTGGGGATATTCCTAAAGAGGCTTTTACTCTACATCAAATGCAAATATTTATTATAGATGAATTTCTCAACAATTTAATTCTACCCGAGAAAATATAACTTAATTTAACCATTCAATCTACGCGTTTACGTTTTTCCCGTTAGAGTAGAACCGAAAAATCAAGAAACATCTAGATTACATGCATGTGCAAATATCAAAATTGGATTATATATCATATATCAGGCATGAAAAATGTAATGGATGTAGGATCAGACTCGCTCTGATACCAATTTTGTTGTAGGGTTTACTTAAGGTGCATTGGAAGAGAGCGGTTCAGGCGAAATCGTAACTGTAAAAGTTTTTTAAACTTACCAAATAAATTATTCGATATCCCATATGATTAATTCATTCATATTTCACCTAACATATTTATTCGATATCAAATAACGTCATAAATAATTTAGAAACACTACAAAACTTTTACGAAAACTTTTTTCGACAAAATAACATAAAACACGTTTTGTCTGAACCGACCAACCAATACACACGGGGCTACCCAGGTTAGCTCCAATAGTACTTGGACAGTTCATATGCTGCCTGAACAGTAACCAATTCACTATTTGAACAGTGACACCGGTAAACCCAAAACTCACCCTGATAACGTCGTTTTTGTATATTTTCAATCCGAAACAATTTCCTGAAATTATTCCAATGCCCAATACACATCCAATATATTTAAATAACATATTTTTCACACCACAAAATTCCATAATTTCCAGATCTGATCTGGGTGCCAAAAATATCATTTTTCATGCTTTAAATCCTTTTTTTCTCAATATTAATCATATTAATATTTACACCAATCAAAGCCATCACCAATGAAGAAATCAAGAACATTTCTAAGAGTCACAAGAGTGGTCATAATACTCTAGAATAGCAAAAAGTCATCAAATGATAAAATTGAACTAATATTACTCAATTTTATTTCACGCATGCATCTAGCCTCCAAATCCATCCTCCAAATCAAAAAGCCCCAAAATCTAAGCAAGAAAGTAAACCCTAGAATAATTCTAGATACTCAAAAATAAGAAATAAACTTTATAAGTTTTAGAATATTAAAGATTACCTCAAAATCTTCAAATTTCCTTAAGCTTTCTTCTTGATTATTAACTTTCTCTCAAGTTTTTTCAAAAATAATTTTTGAAGCTCTCTAAAAATGGTCGAAATTTGGCCAAGACAAGCTTAATGAAAGAGAAAATACTTTTTCCCTTTTAATATGCACATGGCCGAAATTTAGGGGAGAGGCATTTTTGTCATTTTGAAAAAAATATCTAATAAGCTTTTAAGTTATCAAAATCAAGTTGATAACTTCAAACTTAAATGAATATGCCACTTGTTACCAATAATAATTAAACATATTACATAACAATTATATAGTATTAATATTATTAAATTATTTAAATATTTAATAATTAAATATTTAAGTATTTAATTAAAATAATTATTAATATATATGTTTTTTATTTACACTAAATAAGAAAAAATACATATACAAGTGACATGTGTCAAAATCCCATTTGATAAATTATTAATATGTATGAAATCAAATTTTATATCAAATATAAATACATATTAATTATAATTAACCAAAATTCCCTAATGCATGTACTTTCGTTAACCATTTAAACGATTCGAATTAACTCATTTAATCCAATGAAATATTATAAATAATTTGGTATTATTCATAACGCGTTGTCTAAGTGCTTAACGAGTACACTTCATATTATGGGACTCTCTAAGTTAAGGTTTATCCTTCACGGAATCAAATTTATGTCCATAATTCACCCATTCGTAAATTATGACATGTATATAGAATGATACGAAGCCCTTCGGGTGGTCTCTAATGTTCTAGTTTAAAACTGGATTGGCTAAAATTTTATCCTGAGAAATGGTCTCGCGTCCGACGCACAGACTTGCTGTTGCGATGCGACCGCAGAACCTGTGGGAAGCGAGGAGGGAGGCTGAGACAGTGAGATAGTTTTTGGTTCGCGTCGCGATGCGAAATCTATACGCATCGTGATGCGCACATAACAGAATCGAGTTTGGGCTTATTTTTCCAGGGACTCGTCGCTACGTGTGGTGACGCAAATTTTAGGGCCTAATATCAAATTTTCCAAGTCTAACTTGCTTCACCATACTTCTCACACTAAAACCTTTCATATAAGAATCACTTTAACTACACAATGTATACTCAAGAGACATATTTAACCCCACTTTATGTACCAATTTATCAATAACACAGACAAGAAGAAACAACATTCAACTTTCCCCCTCCCATACATTCACATACACAAAGGCCTCAATGCAACATAATATCATCATGTTACTTTCCAAAACACATGCTAACAACCAAATTAAAGCCAATTTAACAATCTCAATTTCTAGGGTTTAAATGGTGCGAATTTGGGGCTTTAAATTGTTGTTAAAAATTGAAAATTGAGAAGATTAGAAAGAGAATGGAAGCTTACTTGACAAGAAAACTTGAGAACTCATCACCATTTCTTCATTGTTTGCATGGAAATGAAGAAAATTTTAAGATTATCTTCCTACTTCAAACACGTTTTTCATCTCTTAAGGGATGCATGAATAGTGCCTTATTTATAGGCAAAATGGCTGATTTTTGTGATAAAATGAGTGGTTGAAATATTGCCACATGTCTCATTTCTTGAAATTATGCATGAAATTATAATTTTTGTCACATTTTGGATTCGCATTTTGAACAATGTACAACGCAAAATTTATAGGTCTCGGTCTAATCTTTCCGAAGATATAAAATTCATAAAAATCGGAGTTCGTATGAGAAAATTACGGCCCAATCACTAAAGGTTGTTCAAGCTGGGTCGTAAGCTAAGTTCCGCGTCGAAATTTCAAGAAATCTTCTGAATGTCCTGAATGTCGTTTTATTAGCACATACTTGCTCGAACATGATTTTTATCAAGTATTATATTTTCGAACTACAATAGTCGTCAGGCTCTGGTAACGTACAAGTCATCTAGGTCACCAGTTGTTACAATGCAAGTCGAGGTCATTGCATATGTATAATCCCTCTGTCACAGGCTATCAATATTATACCGGGGATATAGATAGGAACGTCAAATTCCTAAGCTATAATATAGTCGACTTTCAAATTTATGATCTTTAAATAACACTCGGAACTCACTTCCGAATTATACCACGGCCACAGATTCTATCTGATACTCACAAAGATATCATGAGCATCAGTCAACACCCAACGAGAGCAAGCGGAGGTCTGATCTAAAAATATGGTGACATGACTACCATCAAATTGTGGAGGATGTCTCATATATCCACAGTGGTATCTCAAGTCCAATTACCACTATGATACTCGACTCGATAAGATTCCTATTGACGTTGGTTTTGTAGCATCTATGAGGAAATCTTCGGTGAGTCGTTCAGTTTTATCAAATTAATAACACCTACACGTCTATACGAGTCTCCCAAGACTCATGGTTCATGGGATAAACCATCAGACTAAGTCTCGATATACGATATGTACTAGTCTAAGTGGATTTTACTAACAGACCCGCGTCAGTAAATCTTCACCATGAACTTTATTTTAGAATATACATCTTATAGTCACACTTCTCAATGTCAATTACAAATTACGTTGTAAATCATGGGGTCTTTGTCTAATATATACATATCACTAAATCATATTTAGTTTTAATCTAATCGTAATTAGATCGAATACGTATATAAAAATAAGATGTGCTACAATTAGGTAGTAGTAATATTATGGAAAAACAATTATTTGTATTCATGAATCAGACATAAATACGATCCGGATTGGCGTTGCTAGCACCAACACTAACACATGAGGCGTCATGCTTGAAAAACAGTATGATCTGGTCTAACTGGGGGAACTACTGTCTGGTGAGCCAATGAAGGTTCTACCAGTGGAGGTGGAATGGGAGCTGTGGGTTCTGCAGCTCTCGGCTCTGGGCTTGGAGGCTGCTGCTGTCGGTTAATCAATTGAGCAAAGGCTTCTACGGAGCACTGGATTTGCCGCAAATGCGCAGCTACTACATCATCAGTCTGAACCACTGGTCTTGCCTTATCTTCTCCTACACCACCCTTATGTGCATATTTCGCTCTCTGCCCCATATTTAGCTGAGGGTGAGGTGCCACTGATCTCTGGTCTTGATTTACACTCTACGATGCCCTACCACGCCTAGGTCTACAACTGACTTCGGTTCTACCTTTGGGTGGCATGATATCTAAGTAATCAAAAAGAAAAATAATCAATTGAATTCTAAAGAATCATGATCAATCAGAATGAGACATACCTAATGATAAGGATACTAGAAAAAAACCTCTTATATATTAGTACCTCTGGCATACTACATATATAAGACAATATTACTCTTCCAGTGTAGTCACTGACTCTCTAGACCATGCTCTGATACCATCTTTGTAACATCCCCAATCTAGGAAGGTTACCGACAGATGACAAATTCCACTGCCACCTACGCCACTGACTATAACTAGAAATACAACTATTTTCTTATTTAATTATCTTTTCATCTTAGCAATATACAAGCACGGACATTACAAAAAATTGTTTTAATACATAAACCACAAGAAGACATACATAGTTTGTACCATCATATACATGTCACACATAAAAAATAAAACAAAATGGACTACATTCTGTGTGAATATAGGTTTGACATGATAGACCCATGTGACTAGTGACTGTAGTGCTACTCTTGTCCCTGATCCATGTCTCTAAAATATGGTTATGGATCACCAGCGGAAAGATCCTGCAAAACTGGAGAGTGGGGGTGAATCCTAAAGAACTCAGTGAGTGGAGCTATAAAATCAGAAAATTGTATTAGTAAATACTCATAATCAACGAAATAACTTTCTGAATTAGAAAGCTTAAATCAAGTTTTTCCCTTCAAGACTTTTATGAAAAATCATTTTATAAAACCTTCTGTCTAAAATATCTGAGAATCTACTTAAAATTTAACGCATGGGGAAGTCTCTTAAAGTCTCACCGTCCCCCCATACGCCTAAACTGGTGGTCTTGGGGCGTTACGTCTCGCCGTCACCCAAGCCACAAAATTATAGCTATGGGTGTTGATCTATGCTACTCTTCTTACTCTAAATCTGAGATCTAGAGGCATCTGTCATCCCCAGTCCTGAACTACGTGAGCACACGTTATCATTATCCGTCAATTTCACATCAATGTCAAGTTACATCTGATGTGGGTTTTCCCCATGCCTCCGAAAATCATGCTTTGAAAAATCATCTCTTTCTAAACCATTTCTTAAAACATCCTCATTAATAAAATAATCTGAAATCATTTTGGCTAACGCACTAAAGCATTTAAAAGTAAGTTTTCTCACAAAATAATTAAATAAACTCAGTTTGAGAAAAATGGTCCACTCATTGTGCTACGGCAAGTCCGGTGCGGCACACGACGTATGTGATCTCTCAGTGCTCTGGCGTTTGATCTAACGTCAAAGGAACCATTAGTTTCCTTGTAATTGATAGGAAATAATATGTAATATATGATTGACGTTTATGCTAGTAAATGACATATCGCGTATATATACACTTATACGAAACCCTTATGGTGCTCTTTAACTACTTATGATGAAACTGAAATGGATAAAATTGATCCTGAAAAATCTTGTCATGCGTCGCACAAATAGCTGAGGCAGTGAGCACTTAATGGTTCCACGTCGCGATGCAAGGGGTTGGGCGTCGCGACGCTAAGGGTTGAGCATCGCGACTCCCATAAAACAGAATCGAAGTAGTGAGCTTCCTCTAATTTCACGTCGCGACGCTCACATCCAGAGCCAAAGCAGAGAGCAACTTCTCATTCCGCGTTGCGAAGCCGGATGTGCGCGTCATGATGCTAGCCCGATTACAGGATCCAATATCAACTCCTTATTCACTCTTAACTTCTACAACATTACTTAAGCTATAACAACAACAAGTATACAAAATATCATCAATATCACCCTCTAACATCATCTCAAATCCATTCTATAGACCCTAACATAGTTTCATATATAGGGATCTCACAATTTAATGGTTCCTCACAAGCATTATTTTCTTAACCCAATAATCATCTAATCATCATCAAACTCAAGCTAACAACATACTATAATAAAAATCATCAAACTCAACAAATCAAGATTTGGGTCAAGCCTTACTCACATTGAATTCAATTCTTTCTTCACTAATAAAGTCTCCATGCTTTTTTTCTCCTTCTTAGGCTTGATTGGTGGTGGATTACTCTAGGTTGTTCTTGGTAATTGGCTAGGAAGATACAAATCCTATTCTTATTTTCTCTCTAACATACACGACCAAGGGGACAAAAATGAGGAGTTTCTTTAATTCTTTTTGTTTCTAAAATAAAATAGAGAGTAAGTCTAAAAATTCTAGGAAATTATGGTCTTCTCTAGAAAATGGGAGACTTGGGCCAAAAATGTGGAATCCTTGTTAGGCCTTCACTGGGTTAATCTTATCCAACTTTACTTATGGCCCACATATGTAATAAAAATTAGTTGGGCTTGAATTAAGGTTTGGCCCACTAAGTCGTCTCTAGAATTTCCACTAATGTTCCGAGAAAAAAATTATATAATTCGTCAAGTTACTACTCTAGTTGAGTTATGTAATTTCAGGTCGTTAACATGCGTTGCCAATATTAGAACTTATTTTTAATGAATTTGTTTTAAATTAATTAACATAGACATATAGGAATGGTTTAAATTGAATATTTCAACATGATCATCGAAAGACTCTTATAGATAGTTTAGCATTTGAAGTTAATAATCATAAACAACAACAACCCAGTTGAATGAATAGTGCATGAGCTCATTGTTTGCATGCTTATGTGAAATTACAACCCTAGGTTCTTCTCACGCGTTAAAGTTTATCTCCAAAATTATTGTTTGTTTTTTATTTATTTTCAATTAATTTTCGATTAATCAATCTCTCTAGCGCCCAATAGTTATTTAAGTTAAGTAGGTTAGTCTTCATATTGATAAGAGAAATAATAAGTTCATGTGGGTTACGATATCCGACTTTATCAATGTATTACTTGAGTGATACGCTACATATTGTGTGTGGTATAAAATCGCGATTATATTATGCAACTTATTAAGAATAATGGGATAGTACATGTATACATGGATGAATCCAAATAAGACTCGGGAGGGAGCTTTAGCCCCCTCTAGGGCTTTGAGATTCTTCTTAAAACTATGCCTTTAAATTCTTTTAAATGAAAGTGTAAGAGACATAGTGGTTTAAATGTAGACTCTTCTATATTTTTAGATACATTTTAAAGTTAATTTTTATCAAATTCCAATATATTTAATAAATTTTATTATTCAAGCCAAGATCATTTATTATATCTAAGCTCAATTCATGTGCAATAGACATAATTGTCCACGGTGCAATTAAACATTTTCAAAATTACCATTGGTAAAAACAAATCAATTTTTGTTATTAATTTAGCCCCAAATCATTCTTAGTTTGATCTCTCACTATAACCAAGAACTAAAAAGTTAGGGTTTCCATATTCAAAAAAAAAATTAAAAAAAAAAATTGAAGATTTCTAATATATGTCGTGATTTTTTCCTTCTAATAATAATAATTATAAATTTACAACTAAACTAGGCATGTAATGTGTGTCAATATAATATTTGGACTCCTTTACTTTCATGCTTTTTCATCGATATCAATGCAAATCTTGGATGATAATGATAAGATGAAGATATGTGAAATTAGATATTACATTGAAATATACTTCTTTGATCAATTTATGGTTCTGAACATAAATTTAACTATTGAGATTATGTTTATAATTTTTGTTAAAATACTGCGATAATATATTAACTGTTATTTATATTAAGCCTCCAATTAAAATTCTGAGTCTATTTTTTTGTGAAAATATTGGAAATTTTGTCTTCAAATCACTCGACCCGTTGAGTTTAAGCGAAGCGGAAATAAAACCACCGATTGCCCTAAGCTATTACAGGAAATGCACCCCTAAATTCGAACTTAGGACCTGACAACTAACTAAATCTAAATCATTTGATACCAAAGTCACACCTCTTGGGGGCAAATTCTGAGTCCATCCGTGCATGTTTGCCTCGTTCTTGTTTAGCTCAAACTGGGAAGAATATATGGTACTATCTTATTAATCTGTAACTTATCCCTCATTAGATCGTGACTATATATATTTTAAATAATAAAATAGTATTACAAATAATAATAAAAAAATAAAATTTTTAAGTTAATTAAAAAGAAAAGAATTGGCTTACCTAAATTTTTTTGCTTCAGAAATCGTTGGAAAACCAACCGCTAAACCACCCATTTTGGGTTTAAAGCGGAGGAGGTAAAACTCTCGGCCGTGTCCCAGACTCTTACAAGAAACACACTCCATGGATTCGAACTCAAGACCTCAAGGTGAGATCCTGAATCATACATCCACCGAATAACAAATTAAATCAACTTTTTTGACATAGTTGTTTGAGCTAAAATTACTTGATTATTTTCTCTTTTTGGAATAATATACTATGTGCTTTTAATACTATCTAGGTTTATGTTATTGAAGCACAATAATTAATATCCCCAAAGTTAGTTTAGTTAGCTTTATACCCCGACCACGGTTCTGATTCCGATATAAGAACCGAATCGGAATCGAACCGATTGGAACCGAAATGGTTTCGGTTCCAACCGATTCCGAAACCGAAAGTTTTGCTTCACCCCTTACGAAACGGAAGTCGAACCGCTGAACCGTCTGGATTCCAGCGGGTCGGCGACGGTTCCAACCGAAACCAAACGGTTCCGCTTGGAACCATTTCCAACGGCTAGTAGCCGTTGGGCTTGGGCAAGGAGCAAAGGTTCCCTGCCCTAAATTACAAAAAAAATAAATAAATATAATATAATATGTAATTTACTAATTTACCCTCAATAATATTAATATAACTGGTAGTTTTAGGGACATTTTAGGTATCACAAAATATTCCAAAAATAAATAAATATGGGTCATTTTTCATTGTTTCAATACACCAATTCACAATTCTCTCAATTTCTACAATTCTCTCTTTCTCAATTCTCTCACCTACAATTTCTCATTCTCAATTCTCTTTTATTAATTAATTTCTTTAACAAAAAATGACAAGCTCATCTGAGAACACCATGTTCAATGTGCCAACCCAAGAGAGCGGCCCAGCCCTAGTATCGGTACACGGAGAAGAGAAGTTAAGTCTTCTTCCTCCGATATTTTCAAAATTCATTTTCATTTAGTTTAGATTGAAAATGAATGTGCAAGAGCAATATGCAACTATTGTGTGGTTTTTTACAAATTTACAGGTGGTTTATGGCAATATGATCAAGCACTTGGAAAGAC
>SKCR01055080.1:0-64967 GCA_019454045.1 Zanthoxylum bungeanum | reverse complement strand
AGTATCTAAACGAAATTACAAATTTAATGCTTGCCTCCCACTAATTTTCGGCGAGCCTCTAACCCTCTGTGGAGTACTCGGGAAACCTAGTTTCCTAGTAGGCTAGGATCCCGTTAACTAACACACAACCTTGACTTTGGCCAACAAGTTGTATGAAACTTAACTAAGTAGATCTCTAAGATCAATTGGATCACATCCAATTCCTAGATCCAGTAGGTGGACCTCCAAGTCCGAAATATATATCCAATATATGCCAATATATCTGATATATTCCCTAATATTTTCCTCTGAATCAACTAAGCATTGGCTTTGGCTCAACAAGCTTAATGAAACCAGTTAAGCGTGACCCGTTGACAGTGGGAACGCTTCATAATCGAGGTCGATGAACAATAAGTGACCTTGACTTTGGCCAATAAATCACAACTTGCCCAAGACGTACGATATGGAACAAAGCTTTCGTGATTCAAACACATCCGCGATAGACAAAGGTCTTGACTTTGGCCAACAAACCAGTGCCAATCTTGGATCTTGAGAAAGAATCACTCAATGGAAGGAAAAACGCTTAATATAAAATGAGGGTTTTTGTCGCGATTTGGAAACCAATTTATTATCTTTAATTAGGTCTCATCATACACCCTTAAGCATGCATTCTAAAAGCATAATAAGGCGCGATAAAATTTAATATTGATATGCGGATGGATATTTAACAAATTGTTCCTAGAATAAATCTCTCTCTTTCCTCTCCCCGGCTAGCACAATTCTAACTTCTACCCAATTACATAATACAATAAAGAAACCTCATTAACATTGAGAGGAATTGGTGAGAAGAGAATTACAAAGAGTCAAGAGATAAATGCTGGACACGCAGGTCCAATTTAATAAATTCTAAATTTATTACAATAATTTCCAAAATTGCCCTCACCCCATCTAATATCCATCCGATATACATTATTCATACAATACATCCATGTATTCACACAAAGCATGTTATTCAATCAATCTAATCCAATTAATTAATCTTTGATTAAGTGATCATCCAATGTTCAAACAACGATTTGACTTGCGCAAGTCCAACTCGTTTAAGAATAAGTACTCAAAGTGCATATTCTTGAATTATATCGAACTGCAATTTTAAATACGATTTAATTTGTATTCAATACTAATTCTTATTTAATTCTAAATTAAATAATTACACTTTATTAATATGCATTTGCGACTTAGATTCTAAATCTAATCTTAATGGGTCTGAAAGCCCAATTAACATCCAATGTCAATTTAATTAAAGTCTAATGGGCTTTCAATTAATTTCTTAAGGCATGGACTTTGGCAACCAAAGCCCAATAAGGAATCACCTTTTGCCATAAAATTAATTTTGGCCCATTAGGCCCAATTAATTATTTAAAGGCCCATTTATTATATTTGGACTTAATGGTATGGTTTTAGGCCCAATTTGGATCCAATCCAATTGTCCTAAACCAACTTGGCCCAACCAAGCCCATAAGGCCCAAATATAACATCAATAGCCCAATTCAAAATTGAAGCCTAATTAATTAAATTCCAATATTCCAAAAATCACAATTTTTTTTTAATTAAAGTGTATAGTCATAATTAATTAGTTAAATTAACATTTCCAAAACACCAATTTAATTAATTAATCATGCTTAATCATTATCAATTCATGTCCAACATAATTGAAGCAAAATCAAACTCCAACATGCTTCCAAGGCTCACGGCAATATGGCATTTTTTTCATCAATTTTGATTTCAATCCAATTAAATCACAAATCAATATACTCATGCATTTTAAACACATCCAATGGTCTAAAATCAAAAATCACCATGACATAATAGGGCTCAAACTCTCGGCCACCATAAGGTAATTAGGGAAAAATTATCTAATCAATTTTTCTCCAAATTAATCACGCATAACTCTAAGTTATCATAATCTAAACATATCCAAACACTCAATTTGACGAAATCATGCTCCAAGCAAAAATACCCAAATTCAAGTTTATGAACCCTAATTCATTTCATGCTTAATATGGCTCTGATACCATTGTTGGGTTCTCCTAGAACTTGCCAAGGATTTATTAAGCATAAAATTGTGTGAATAAACTATGTAAGATTGCGGAAAAAATACTTACATAGATCGGCAATGAGGATGTAGGATAATAAAAATTTTCCAACCTTTGTGTAGTGCTCCAAGCCCTCATTTTATTGTATGTTGAGCTCCAAGCTTTGATTCTTGAATTCCAAACTCAAGGGAATGGTTTCCCTAACACCTTTGTTTGACTCCTTTGATGTGCTAGCATGCATGATTTTGAAACAAAATCATCACACATGAACCAAAGGTTCACGCCAATAGAGAGAAAAGAGGGGGAATAGGATTCGGCCAAATGGTAGGGAGAGAGAGAGGTGTTTTTCAATTTTGTGAATTGTGTAATTGATTTCCAAAACCATTACCTATTACCAAAAATCAAAGTTGGTAAAAGTCATTCCAAATGACATAAAGTAAGCTTGTGTGTTTTACAAGCTTCCACCAACCACCAACTTCCATCAACCAAAAGGTAAACAAAGTTGACTAGTGATGTGACTTGTGGGCCCCACTTAAATTTAAAATCCGAGTGGGCCCGCTAAACACATTTCGGGCTCGGGTTCGTTAATTTTGAATTAACGAATTTTCCGATACGACATAATTAAATCTAATTTAATTAAATAATTATGCCTGGAAAAATTATTACGAAAGTCGCTTACGAATTAATTCTAAATTAATTCGTTCCTATATTAATTTTCTCTCTCTAATAATTAATCCCAAATTAATTCTATTCGAGTCAAACGTCATTGGTGCATCTTCGGGAAGCGACCCATGAGATCCCTGGATATGTTGGCAGTAAATCCGGTTATCGGACTATCCGAATACGTGCGTACCTAGTACCAAGTTCTTACCGATTTACAAGACATGGTTGGCTTCTAGCAAAGCACCATTCCCACCCAATTCTCCAAAAATATTCTTTTAAGGAATATGTAATCTGTGTCAGGCGTAGTATACGTAGTATTGCGTATTAATATCCAATATCTATATCACATGCTAGGCCTAGGGCTGGAATTATGTCTGCCTCATACGAAACATATATCGGATCTCTGGTAACTAGTCTCTATAATCCGATAATCATGACCTAGTCATATTATCCTGATGACTGCAGTACTTAAGAGTGCTAGTTCTGTATCCTATATGATCATCATCTCCATATGACTGAAGTGATACTTCCATCTTGGCATCACACCCAATACACTACGATTCTCAGTATACCTAGAAGAGGCGTACACAGAACCTGTTAAAGCCCCAGACGACCAAAACCAAAGTATACTGATTGTTATAAGTATTAGCGATGCAAGTCTCAAGTTAAGACCAAATACACCTACCCTGATTCGGATTCCCATAGACACATAGTCATACTACCAATGGGATTCCGAGGGGTCTATCCAGAGCGAAGCTGTTTCTGTACCATCGGTAAACATAACCTCATATTACACTTGCATTAGTATCCAATATCCAAATATATGAGAACTATGTCGTTACGCTTCCATAACACGCACAAGTGTAATACTAGTCTATTCCGCATTATCGATGTCCAGTCTCGGTAATACTACGACTAGGGAAATTTAATGATTAAACCTTAGTGGATTAATATTGTCTCATATCTTATTAATCCGGTACTAATCATATGGACTTTTATCATTTATATATCTTGGTAATCTAATTACAAATGATAAAAGAGCAATTTCATTTGTCACATAGTTAATTTGTACAACAACACCATGTTCTGTATAAATAGTGATGATATGGGTCATAATTGTCCAACAGGAGCTGTGGGTAAACCAGACCTAGGGAGGTTTCTGCCCCTACGAGTCGGCTGGTGAGCCCCACTGAGTACCACCCAGGAAAGGCACGCACGAGGTGTCTATGTCCCCCGTGGGGAATTGCCAGACCGCCTGGATCACTGTATCCGTAGCCTGGCTAGCCGGGACATTGAATTGTATGATTCAGAATTGTGTTTTAGGGACCTCGGACGGGACGCTGTCCCGGGGAATCCGAGTTGTTATTTGCACTTATGATTTCTTTTTTTGGGTATGTGCTAAATCACCCCCACCCTTTGTTAGTTTTACCTTATTCCAAATTTTATTATTTTTTGCTGGTCTGGCAAGGGGACACCCGCGCCAGGGTTAGTAGAGCCTCCGGGGTTGAAAACCTTCCCTCATGTAAGTCTCATCCGTTCCACCAGTTCGGGGCTAGATTCATTCCGCCGATACTATATATTCCACCAGTTCGGGGCAGGATTCGTTCCACCGATACTATATGTTCCACTAGTTCAGGGCTGGATTCGTTCCGCCGACGCCAAATATTCCACTACCTCAAGGACGGGTTACGTCCCACCGAGAGGTTTTTTCATTATCGTATGGCCGGAGCATTTCCTCCATGGCCGGCTCTCTTTTGGTCTGGGGAGGTAACATTCCCTCGGAGCCATGTGTTCTGTTAGCTTAGGGTCGAGTTACGTCCCACCGGGTCGATCGTCATCAGCGCAAAGGTGAAGCATCTTCACCATGGATAGGCATCGGGATCCTCTTTTACCGAGCACATAAAGATGATAGGAATGACCAGTTTTGGCAATTAAGGCAGTTTTTCTCTTTGGTTCCCGGAGCGACCACCGACCGATTGATCAACACACCATCTTTATATATATATATATAGAGTTCCCGGCATCAACTCACTAGCTCGTTGATACCAAGAATTAGGGGACGAATGTTGATGGTGTTTTTTATGACAAGTACTTTGAATAAAGCGGCAAGGGCAGAGATGGGATTCTCCCTTTTGGAGGGACATGTGTTCAGAGGGTGTGGATTATTCCTCGGCCAGAAAGAGAGCTCGGACACAGTCTCCTATATTTGACCGACCAGAGTATGTAGCTTGGCACAGTTTTCAGAGACTGACCGCATCAGAACCCATACCGACCACAATAGGTCAGTAGATCAGATTCATTATCGCCCTCTCCCGAAGTCAAGATATCAGTATAGCAGGTAGGTCGGAAGAGGAAAGAGCAATTCCTTTCGTCATCTAGCCGATCTCTTAGAAGCCCGAGGTAGGATTAGGGCAACCAAAATTTTTCCCTCCTAAAGCTCTCGCATTCAAAATTAACCAGGCTGCTTCATTAAATAAAGAGGGTCTGATAACGCGCCTTTACTGCGTGATGTGACGGAAATCCCTTGGGAAGGTTCTGCTTTCAGCGGTGTCAGAATGGGGCAGGGAACCTGTCCAAATCACCAAAAATCTATAAATCTTTTAGACTGACGCCAAAGAGATGCGGGAACAGTATCCATGTAAAGTAGTATATAAAGGAAGTCTAATCACATTTGTACGTGTGACAACATTTTTCGTTTAAGCACAACCTGTAAGAGAACATCAAAATAACCTGCTCGGTTCATTTAGATCTAAACCTAAACAGATCAACCGAGCTCGGTTTAGTAATAAAGGAACCCCCACCTCTCTTTGTAACCGTGGACGTAGGCTGGATGAGCTCCGCCGAACCACGTTAAATACTTTCTCTTTGATCTTCCTCTGGTTTATTCTTGTTTTTCACTAGATTTGCTTTTGGTCATCCTCAAACCAAACAAATTAAAGGTTGATAGAAGGTTGTTTCGGGGGAGTTATCTCGAAACTACCCTTGGAACGAAAATCAACCGTCATCAAGGTTAATTATAGATAACTTAATAGTTTTTTATTTATTTTAATAGGATTCTCTAATATGTTTTCTTGTTATAATAGAATTTTTATAAAATTATAATATGTATTTGTATTGCAATATGATTTTTATTTAATAGATTTATTAATTTAATTTTATAACTTTAATATGTAGCAATCATATGGTGCAATAGTGAGATTTAAAAATATTTAACTTATATATATACACACACATGGTAAGGTTCCAGTTCATACCTTACAGTCCACATAAAGTCCACATTCAGCTAAAATATATTTTTTTATCTTTATCTGCCCTTACAGTCCACATAAAGTACATGTAACCTTACTTGAGCAAGACCGTGTATGTGTATGTGTATGTATATGTGTGTGTGTATATGTATATGAAAGCATTATGTACTGCTTTTATTGAATCCGTAAAATAAAAAGTAATAAAACATTCAGTTATGGATTGTAGGTAGATCGAATCAAGTTAATATTTGATTTCATGTTTTATGATCTGTACTGGTCATATTTGGGCTAAGGACCCAAACGTCACTGTTCTTTAGCCGACATTTGGGCCTAAACGACACATGGACTTCCAACAAGCCCACTTGCTCAAGATTACCATAGACATTGTATTTTTTACCCATAGCCTGATGATAAGTCCACTAGGGGTATACCCTTGAAAATTGGGAAAGTTACAATATGAGTGCCAAGAAAGAAAGGAACTCCAAGGAATATAATCAAAAACCAGCCGGACATCACCTATGTCCGGCCTTCATTCTCTCAAACAAGAATATTCGGTCGGACGCAACCTAAAAACCCTAAATCTGATCGAATAAGTCACATCTGTTATTGAGTGTTCAAATTATCAGTTACCAAAAACACGAGATCTGATTATGGTCGGCTGGATATGAAATTCAAATTTAACATTTGGCTGGACATGTATTAAAGTGGTAAACGCACGTGCAGATTTCTAAAAGCTGAAGTTACAGACTGATAAATGGCCGGCCAGAATTATAATTCAAATTGTACGTCCAACCGGATATTGATCGAACGTTATAGTGTACAATAACGCCAGTAACATCAGACAGATGGGAGGCTAAATGGAGGATTCTGTTCCCCTTACATTATGAGCCACTCCCCATCACACTATAAAAAGATGGGTTTTCCCCCTCAAAAAGCCATCCAGAATCAACCATAAAAAAGCCTTGATGAACTCAAATCCTTGGATTTCGCAGCCTTTTTGGTACGAATCCAGCGACAACCCAGTATTCAGAGGTATTTTCTGGAGCCAAACGACACACATAGGTATGACCTTATGGCACTCTTATGTAGATTTTCTTTACTTACACAGTATCTCCTACCGGAACAGCCACACATCTGGTCGGACATGCATGCTTAATTAGAACATTTGGCCAGCTTCCTCCGAAGCTAGGCCAGAAGATACACACTTCATATCTGGTTTATCTGTATGCACTAGCACCATTTTTTATTATTGTTTCGTAATACCAACTGCATTCTTTTAATATTCTAATTAATGTTTTTTAGTATTCCATGATGGATTAGCTCATTATGGATTAGAATTCATGCTTGTAAGATTCTAACTTGTGAGGAATATCATGCCTGAACTATTACACGTCCAGCCGAACATCTCACAATCAGATATTTGATTGTTGAATGATCTGTGTAGACCACCACTTTGGGACCCAATAAATAAGAGCGAAATTTATCAAAAGTAAATACAAACGTGAGCAATTCCTTTTCAGTTATTGTGTAGTTGAGCTGTGCTTCATTCAGAGTTTTACTGGCATAGTAAATGGTGTGAAAAACTTTCACTTTACGTTGTCCCAAAACTGAACCTACAGTAAAATCACTGGCATCACACATCACTTCAAATGTGAGTGTCCAATCAAGTGCTACTATGATGGGAGTAGAGATAAACATCTGTTTCAAGATCTCGAAAGCATGGTGGCATTCTTTGGTGAAGTGGAACGACATGTTTTTTTTCCAGGAGATTGTATAATGGTTTAGCAATCTTGGAGAAGTCTTTGATGAATCTCCTGTAAAATCTTGCATGCCCAAGAAAACTTCGAATCCCTTTGACAGGTGATGGTGGAGGTAGTTTCTCTATAGTTTTAATCTTTGCTTTGTCTACCTCGATTCCAGTCTGTGAGCTCCGATGTCCCATGACAATGCCTTCCTGCACCATGAAGTGGAATTTCTCCCAGTTGAGTACCAGATTTGTATCTTCACATCTTTGTAACACTTTTTCCAGATTTTGGAAGTAGTGGTCAAATGAGTCTCCAAACACTGAGAAGTCATCCATGAAGACTTCCATGCTTTGTTCTATCATATCTTAAAAGATGACCATCATGCATCGTTGAAATATGGCAGGAGCATTACAGAGTCCAAATGGCATCCTGCGGAAAGCAAAAGTACCATATGGGTATGTGAAAGTGGTTTTCTCCTGATCTTCTGGGGTGATGGCAATCTGATTGTATCCTGAGTATCCGTCCAGAAAGTAATAGAAATCATGTCCCGCCAATCTATCTAACAATTAGTCAATGAATGGTAGTGGGAAATGATCATTCCGTGTGGCTTTTTTCAGCTTCCTGTAGTCTATGCATACTCTTCATCCAGTCAATTTCCTTGTCGGAATCAGCTCGTTTTTTTCATTTGTGACCACATTCATTCCTTCCTTTCTTGGGTACACATTGCATAAGACTCATCCAAGAATTATCAGATATGGGGTAGATGATGTCTGCGTCCAACCATTTGATGATTTCTTTCTTTAAGACTTCCTTCATGATTGGATTTAGTCTCCGTTGATGCTCCACTGTGGCTTTGTACTCATCGTTCATCAAAATTTTATGTATGCAAAATGATGGGCTAATGCCTCGAATGTCTACTATAGTCCAGCCAATAGCTCTATTGTGCTCGCGTAGCACTCTCAACAACTTATCTTCATGCACCCATATTAGAGACGAAGAAATAATCACAGGTAAATCAGAAGAGTTTTCCAAGTATGGGTACCTGAGATGGCTCAAAAGTCTCTTTAATTCCAGCTGCGATGGTTCTTCTATCGAGGGCTTGACTCGATCCTTTTTCGATAGTTCCAAGCTTTCCACATGTGGTGTCGATCTTAAGCGAGAGGCTCCATCAAGATAGTTGATACATTCCAGAATCTCATCATCTAATTCTCCGTCACATGTTTTGGTGATGCATGCTTCAAGTTTGTCAGTGGAAAGTTGAATTGCATCTGTGTTCTGGATGATACTATCTAATACATCAAGTCTGAAACATTCCTCCTCTCGTTCATCATTTGGAAATTTCATGGCTTTGAAAACATTGAATGTTACTTCTTGATCCTGCACCCTCATGGTTAGTTCATTTTTTTGTACATCAATGATGGTTCGACCTGTAGCCAAGAATGGTCTCCCGAGAATTATGGGTACATCTTTGTCTTCTTCCATGTCAATGACAATAAAATCTGCGGGGAAAATGAATTTGTTGACTTTGACCAGCACTCTTCTACTACCCATCTCGGAAATGTGAGTGATCTATCAGCAAGTTACAGAGTGACTGAGGTGGGCTTTTCTTCTCCAAGCTGTAGTTTCCTATAAATAGACAAAAACATCAAGTTAATACTAGCACCTAAATCACACAAAGCCTTACCGAAGTAATGTTCTCCTATGGTGCACGAAATGGTGAAACTGCCAGGATCCTTCAACTTTGGGGGGAGCTTCCTATGAATGATGGCGCTGCATTCTTCTGTTAGTGCTATAGTCTCGTAATCTCCTAATCTTCACTTTCGTGACATAATATTTTTCATGAATTTGACATAACTGGGCATTTACTCCAAAGCTTCTACAAATGGAATGTTGATGTGTAGCTTTTTGAAGATCTCCAGTAATCGAGCAAATTGCTTGTCTAGTTTGTGTTTTTGGAGACGCTGTGGAAAAGGTGAAGGTGGAGTAAAGTTTTCTCGTTCATTTCTTTTTGCCTCTTTTTCCCACATCTGTGGATTTTCTTTGCAGCTTTGTTTCAGAACATTCTCAGTGGATGCCTTGACTCTAATATCTTTGTTGATTTCAATATTGTTTTTCAAAATGATGACTTGACATTGCTTCTTCCCTCTGTTCCTAGGATTTGGTTCTGTATCGTTAGGAATGGTACCTTGCGGTATGTAACTTTGAGCATTAGCTAGTTGTCCTAATTGATTCTCCAGTGCCTTTATATGAGCTGTTTGGCTTTGAAATATGGCATCGAATTTGGATTTTTACTTTTTGAGCATCTCTGGGAGCAAATCTTCTATTCCTGGCTTTTTTTATACTCTTAACCTTTATTCTGCTGTTGGAATCCTGGTGTAGGATTGTTCTTTTGCCCTGAAGTATTGCTCCATGTGAAATTGGGATGATTCCTCCAACATGAGTTGTAGGTGTTGGAATATGGATTGTTTCCTTATCTGTTGAAGTCACTGACATAATTCACAGTCTTATCATGTTGGTTGTAAGATTTTTCATCTGGTACTCTTCCATGTGGTGTACTTGTGGATCCAGCGATGTTCACAACTTGCGTACTAAGAGTTTACAGGCATTTGCATATCTGATCCAACTTGGAATTCACAACTGAGTTGGTTCCTACTTTGTGGATTCCTGCTACTCGATGGATCATGCTCCTTTCTATTGGCCATAAAGAATTATTGTTAGCCATTTCTTCAATTAAATCCCAAGCTTGATCTTCTCATTTTCCCATTAAAGCTTCTACAACAGCAGCATCTACTGTGGTTCTCATCAATCCAGTAAGCCCATTATAGAAGGTTTAAACTTGAAGCCACTTTGAAATCTCATGGTGAGGAAATTTTCGGAGCAATTCCTTATATCATTTCCATGCTTCACAAAGGGATTCTGAGTCATATTGCACAAAGGATGTGATTTCGTTTATCAACTTTGTTGTTCTGGCCAGGGGAAAGTATTTTGCAAGGAATTTGGTGGCAAGAGTGTTCCAAGTTGTAATGGAACCTGCTAGTAGTGAATGGAGCCAAACCTTAGCTTTGTTTTTCAAGGAATATAGGAACATACGCAGACACATTGCTTTTTTTGCTACTCGGTTATAATTGAATGTACTACAAACTTCCAGGAAGTTGCTGATGTGGGCATGAGGATCTTTGATTGCACTTCACCTGAACTGAACTGATTGTTGTATCATCTGAAAGCATACCTTGATGTCATAGGCATTTGCTGGTAAATGAGGAAGTACAATACATGATATGAGGCCGTCAACTACCGGAATTGTTCTGTCTCGAATGGGAATTGGTGGTGCTACCTCCAAAGGTTTTGGTTCTTGATTGTTCATATTGATCAGTACTTCTTGATCTTCTCGTTTTTCCCTTCTCAACTGTCTGATAGTTCTTTAAATTTCTGGGTCAAGCGGACGGATTCCAAAGCTTCTGATTCTTCTCATGTAGTGTTTGAGAACCTGAAACACAAGAAAATAAAAATAATATGTAAAAATAAATTAGACACAAGTAAAGTATCTAACCTCAAAATAAATAGTAAAAGATAAATAAGTCCCCGGTAACGACGCTAAAAACTTGATATGTGAATGTAATCACTCATGTTACGCAAGCGCACGTATCATTCAAGTAGTATAAAATGTATCGATCTCACGAGGACTTAATACCTATGCTATTAATTTATTGAAGTTAAATTTCTACAAGTATCTAAGAACTGATTATTGTTTGGTTGGTGATTTTAACTAAAGACAAGTAAATTAAAACAATGCAATAGTGAATTCTAAAAAATTATCAATATTATGAAATTATCTAGGGTTGTAAATCATTCCAATATTCTCCTAAAGATGAAATGATTATCTTATGCTTGTGTAATATATCAGTTTATTAATCTAGAACACGAAAATATGCAAAAGCCTCTTCCGATGGTCAGATGCAAATACCCAAAGTAACCCAATTAACTATATTCCTATATTAACTAAGAAACTTTGAATTTATTAAGATCAAGTTCCAATTATGGCTACACACGCCCGACAAGTATATGCATATCCTGGAAGGAAATCTCTAAGGTGAGATAATGAGTTATTGAGTCTAAGGCTGAAACCTAAAATTCTTTTTGTCAAGTTCATTTTAAGTTTACCATATCAATCTTATTAGTGGCGAGTTAATAAGAAGCATTAAGATTAAGACTCAATAAATAAACTGATACATCACACAAGACACAAAATAACCAAGTTATAAACTAATGGTATTGGAATTCATCACAACCCTAGATAACGTATTTAGTTATAACACATACCTAGGATTACTAAAGACATAAATAAACAAAACATTATAAAAAAATTTAAATTTAAAAAGTTAAAATAATAAAATAAAATGTTGGGGTTAGAGGATCCACTTATATTATTTCAAATCTAAAAAACTCACTTATTATAATATATAAATTTGCATGAATTACCAATCGACCATATAGGCGGTATCCAATTAAGTCAGGATTAAGTCAAATTAAATTAAGTCCAACCGATCATAAAGACGGTATCCAATTAAGTCAGGTTTTAAGATAATTTATATATTATAAATAAGGGAGATTAATCTAAATCTAGCAGAAAGAAATTACCTACTCATACTTTAAGTAAAACAAACACAGTTTTTATTACTAAATAAAGATTAAATAAAATAAAACTAAAATAAACACACAAGATACTCTCTTTTTAGTATTCCAGTGGAGTCGCCATCTGTAGGAGCGAAGTGGGGTTTATCGTTATGCCTTTGATGTCAACGACCACGATACTGTTGGGCTCGCATCCCGTAGAGAGTACGGATAGCCCCACATGGGGGAGTAACCAGAGAATAAAGGAGTTGCCACCCATTATGAAACATTGTGAATGATTTAAGGCAACAATATACCTCTCGCAAGGTCCGACCTTAAACTCGTTTGGGTTCGGAATAGTACCTTACTTATGTCAGTATAATGTTTAGGTTCGAGGAGAGGTATCCCCACATCTTATAATGCAATTCACATACAATAATTGTTTAGATAACATACGCGACATAAACATGAAAATTAAAATATGATGAGTAAATAAAGTACAAAATGAAAAAAAAAAGTCACAACAAATGTTACAATGATGGCAAAATAATAGTTAAACAAATTGAGACATATATCTTATAGGCCTGGCTAGATATATCTATGGTAGGCCAGACTTTATATTAGTATCTGACATGACTTACTGGAAGTTTGGCTGGATATACTGCGTAAGTCAATAACACAGAATGCAGTGGTAACCAATAACATGCAACACGATTTATAAAATATACGATAGTCGGTTATCCCTGAGCCTACACATATGACTCACATGTAGGGCCCACGAGCCCACAAACCCACAAAGGTAAAAGGTCCACACGACTCAAAGGTCTCCAAGAGATATTGGTCATGTTACTTAATGTCCCAGTTGACATTACCTAATATCATGCAATGTCCCAAGAGACATTGTCCACCAGTCTACACAAGACTAATTCATTCTCAACAAAAAAACTGGGTATTCGGATCAAAGACAAACTACCTACAAACACGGTAGCCCAATCCAGCTACAATTGGGATTACACCTAATCTCGGATACCTACGCACTTCTAACTCAATCCGAACTTAACTACATTCTCATAGTAGGATTGTAATTTGATTATTCCAAGGAATCCTGATTCAACTACAAGGCTACTTCTACGACCTATAAATAGAGAGGGAGTCCAAGGGGTTAAGACATTCAATCTTTGGCTCTCACACTTGAGTTCTCAAAATACATCACTCCATAAACACCAGCCTACTGTCCTTACGGAAACAAACTACGAAGACCGAGGTAACCCTTTGTCTTGTTCTTCCTCTTTTCCATTCATCACCCTTGCTCACTTGAGCGTCAGAGTGTTTACAGTATCTACCACATTAATGGGTAGTTACTCTGTGCTCTTTGCCTTTGTTTTGTAGGATCGTTAGTGTCCCATGTTGGACAATTATGACCCATAGCATCACTATTTGTACAAATCATGGTGTTGTTGTACAAATTAACTATGTGATAAAGGAGATTGCACTCTTATCATTTGTGATTAGATCACCAATATATATAAATGATAGGAGGTCCCTATGATTTTTTCCTGGATTGAGAATGATATGAGACAGTATCAGTCCATGAAGGATAAATCATTAAATATCCCTAGTCAGAGTATTATCGAGATTGGACATCGATAAATGCGTAAGGACTAGTATTACATTTGTACGCGTTGTAAGGGCACAACGGCATAGTTCTCATATATTTGGGTATAGGATACTCATGCAAGTGTAATAGGAGGTTGTGTTTTACCGATGGTACGGGAAACAGCTTCGCTCTGGATAGACCCCCTCAGAATTCCATTGGTAGTATGACTATGTGTCTATGGAAGTCCGAAATAAGGGTAGGTGTAATTTGGTCTTAACCTGAGACTTGCACCGCTAATACTTACGACAATCAATATATTTTGGCTGTGGTCGTCCAAGGCTTTAACAGGTTCTGTGTACACCTATTCTGGGTATATTGAGAATCGTAGTGTGTTGGGTGTGATGTCAAGACGGAAGTATCGCTCTAGTCATAGTGGAGATGATGGTCACGTAGGATACATAACTGGTTCTCTTAAATGCTCGAGCTATCGGGATATTATAACTAGGTCATGTATATCCGATTATAGAGACTAGTTTCCAGACATCCGATATGTTCTTCGTACGAGGCAGACACAATTCCAGCCCCAGGCCTAGCACGTGACTATCTGATCCTGGATCGACACACACAATACTACGTATACTACGCCTGATATAGATCACATATTCCTATAAGGATATTTCTGGAGAATTGGGTAGGCATGGCGCTTTGCTAGAAGCCAACCTTGTCTTGTAAATCGGTATAAACGTAGTACTTGGTACTTACGTGTTCGGATAGTCCGACGACCGTATTTACTGCCAACATATCCGGAGATCTCATGGGTCACTTCCCGAAGATTCACCAATGATGTATGAATCGCACTTTAATTAATCTGGGATTAATTTGATGAGAGAGAAAACTAATGTGGGATTAATTGCGGGGATATTTTATCTGGGATAAAATATTAATTAAAGAGAGAGAATGATTAATTTGGAATTAATCGATAAAATAATATATTTAATATATTATACGAAATTGGATTTCGACGCGGAATTGAAATTAGATTTTAATTCGGGCGAACGAGTTAATTTAGAATTAATTCGTTAGCGACGTGAATAGTGATTTCGCTAGGCATAATCATTTAATTACGTCGCAACGGAATATTCGTTAATTCAGAATTAGCGAACCCGAGCCCGAGTGTGTTTACGAGCGCATTCGCATTTCGAATTCGAATGCGGCACACAAGTCACATCAAGCGTCAAATCACTAGTCACATCAAGCGTCAAATCATATGTCACTTTGAGTGATGTGACAATTTGATTGATTGATTGAGTGATTAATGTGGTAGTTGAAAAGCATTAATTGGTTTTTGCTTTTTAAATTTTGGTAAATGGAAAAAGGTTTTTGGTATTTGATTTTTGGAAAATCAAATATATAAAAATGTTTTTTTCTTCTCTCTCTCCACTACTCATGGTTTCTAGGAAACCCATTTTTCCCTCCTCTTCTCTCACGGCTTTGAGCCATCTTCTTCTTTCTTCTTCCATTTCTGGTTCTGCCGAATACAAGAAGAGAAGCAAGAGAGTGATTTTATTGCAAAATCAAGTGCTAGCACACAATGAGTCTTCCTAAGGTGATAGGGAACCGATTTCGTGAGCTTGGAAGCTTGGAGCTTGGAGCTTCAATGGAGAATATCCATGGCCGAATCTTGGAGTAACAACAAGCAGTGAAGCCGAGCAGCCCACTGCCACAGCAGCTCACTGCCGAGAGCTTCATCAAGGGAGCAAGGCTTGTGTTCTTTGTCGCATCTAATCCGATCGTTGTAAGTATGTTTCCGCCATATTTCTTCGTGTATTCACATGCGTTTTTGTGCTTGATTTCATTCTTGGGACCTAATTAGAAACCAACAATGGTATCTTGAGCCTAAATTGAGCATGAAATATTTTAGGGTTTAAAATTGGGTAAAATCAATTTGAGCATGATTTGGTTAAATAAATTGATTAAGTATGCTTGGATGTTGATTAATTGAAGTTGTGCATGATCAATTTCATGAAATTTGATTGGATCAAGTTTTCCCCAATTGTGTTGGCTTGGCCGATTATTGAAGAGCCCTAATGTCTTGGTGATTTTTGTTTTTTAATCATTGGATGACTTAAAACAATTGGGTGAAGTTGATTTGAGGTTTAATTAGATTGAATTTTGAATTGGACAAATTTTCCCCAAATTAGTGGCTTGGCCGAATCTAATGAGTTTTTGAAATTCATGGTGTTTTTTTATTTTTGATTGATTGGATGAGTTGAAATGATTTGGGAAATGATGATTGTGGATTCAATTGGATTGAAACCGATTCGGAATGAAAAACCCCTATATTGCCGAGAATGACAAAGCATGAAAGTGCATGATTAATTAGGCTAATTGATGTTTTAGAAATTTTAATTGGGTTATTAATTGTGTAATACATTTTAGGTTAATTAAATTATGAAATTGGATTTGTGTAATTTAATTAATTTGGGCTTATTTTGGAAATTGGGCCTTAAAGGTTGTAATTGGGCTTATTGGGCTTGGTTGTACCAAGTTAGGTTTAGGCTAAATTGGTTGGATCCAATTGGGCCCAAAACCGCATCCATAAAGTCCAATTATGACTTAATGGACCTTAATTTTAATTGGGCCTAATGGGCCTAAATTGGTTTCTAGGCACATAAGGGCGATTCCTTTAAATGGGCTTTAGTCTTTGGGTTTGACCCGAGTTGACCAAAATTCCATGCCTTAAAGAAATTAATTAAAAGCTCATTGGACATTTTTTTAAATAAACATTGGATGTTAATCGGGCTTTGAGACCCGTAACGATTAAATTTGGAACTTAAATCGTAAAAGGTTTATTAATAAAGTGTAGTATTTAATTTGGAATTAAATAGAGAATTAGTATTAAATACATATTAAATTGGATTTAATGTTGTAGTTTAATTTAATTCAAGAATCTGTACTTTGAGTACTTATTCGTAAAACGAGTTTGACTCGCGCAAAATCAAATCGTTGTTTGAACATTGGATGATCATTAATTATCAGATTAATTAATTGGATTAGATTCACACAACATGCTTGTGTGAATACATGGTTGCGATGCATGAATAATGTATATCGGATGTATATTAGATGGGTGGGGCAATTTTGGAAATTGTTGTAATAAATTTTGAATTTATTAATTTGACCTGCGTGTCCAGCCTATTACCTCCTTTCTCATTGTAATTCTCTTCTTACCTATTCCCCTCAATGTAAATGAGGTTTCTTTAGAAGTGTAGTGTAATGGGTAGAAGTAAATACTTGTGCTAGCGGGAGAGAGGAAATTGAGAGATTTGATCTAGGATCAATGTGTAAAGTATCCATCCGCATATCATTATTATTTTATCATATGCGCTTTATTATGTGTTTAGAATGCATGTTTAAGGTGTATGGTGATGAGACCTTAACAAAGATAATAAATTGGTTGCCAATTTGCACGCGACAAAACCCTCGCTAAATATTAAGCGTTTTTCCTTCCATTGAGTGATTCTTACTCAAGATCCAAGACTGGCATTGGCTTATTGGCCAAAGTCAAGGCCTTTGTCCATCGAGGATGTGTTTGAATCACGAGAGCTTTGTTCCATATTGGTGTCTTGTCCAAGTTGTGGTTTGTTGGCCAAAGTCAAGACCACTTCTTGTCCATCGACATTGATTACGAAGTTTTCCATGGTCAATGGGCCGCGCTTAACTGGGATCACTAAGTTTGTTGTGCCAAAGCCAAGGCTTAGTTGATTCAGAGGAAAAAGGTTAGGTAATACATTGGATGTATTGGCATATATAAGATATATGTTTCGGACTTGGATGTCCCCCTACCAGATCTAGGAATTGGATTGGATCCAATCGATCTTAGAGATCTACCTAGTTAATTATCATACAATTTGTTGGCCAAAGTCAAGATTGTGTGATATTTAACGGGATCCTAGCCTACTAGGAAACACGGTTTCCCGAGTACTCGACAGACGGTTAGAGGCTCGCCGAAAAATAGTGGGAGGCAAGTATTAAATTTGCAATATTCGTTTAGTAACTTGCCATACGCGCTCAATCATAAATATATTTCGTCGATATAAATTAATATATTAGTTGGACTAATATTTAATTATTGTTTTAATTAAAGCAGTTGGACTGTATTATAGTTGATTATATAATTGGATTATAGTAATCAATGTAATTGAGGTTAATTAATTTAAATTATATTTGATTGTATAGATGGACTATAATAATCATTATAATATATTGTACCACAAATCGTTGATTAAATAGTTGGACTATTAGAATCAAGATATAATTGAAAGATTAGTGTTTAAAACATAATCCTGTGTGAAAATGTATTTAAACGACTATAATTTTCAAATTGGGAATAAAGTTTCAGGATGGTCCTGGAAACTAATAAGTTACTTTATTTGATAAAATAACATATTAGGCCTAAGCCTGGAGTTAAGCAAATAAGTGGAACATGATATTTGGAATATTCATGTAATGATAACTTTAGTGCTTAATCCATTATACTTGTCATATAGACTCATTAATTTCTTTATCATAACTAAGGATTAGATTCTTAAAGTATGATATTGAAATTGAAGGGTCTTCATAAATCTATACTTAGATTTTAGAAGTAAATTTTGCAATAATAAACTCTTGGAGAGTTAATGACTATTCTCAAGGAGACAAAGTCAAAGTTTGCAATAAGGAAAGTAGCGCAAGGCGCACCTTACTTCGATTATGCATGGCAACGGGCCGGGCTCGGGCCGGGCTCATCAAAGCCCGGCCCGGGCCCGTGTAGTCATCGGGCCGGGCCGGGTAGGCCCGGGCCTAATTTTTTTATTATAAATAAAAAAATTATTATATAAATATATATATTTTAAGTCCGGATCCGATTTTTTTATTATAAAAAAGTATAAATATAAAAATTTATTATAAAAATATATATATTTTATAAATTAAAATATTTATTTATTTATTTTAAGTCCGGATTCATTTTTTTATTACAAAAAATTATAAATATAAAAAATTTATTATAAAAATTTATATATTTTATAAATTAAAATATTTATTTATATATTTTAAGCCCGGGCCGGGCCGGGCCGGGCTTTTTACGTGAAGCCCGGCCCGGGCCCGTGTTACCCCGGGCCGGGCCAAAGCCCGCCCGGGCCGGGCCGGGCTTGCCGGGCCGGGCCGGGCTTCGGGCTTTTCTGCCATGCATAACTTCGATATTCCAGAATGCCAAGGCTTGGCCAAAGGCTTCTGGAATGTGGAAAATGGCAAAGGCAAAATCATTATAATCTTCTAGGAAGATAAAAGGACATATCCCAAGAAGGAATTGAAGACGAGCAAGGCTCTGACTTCAAATATGTTTGTCATAAATATGTTCACTACTAGTATTAAAATTAGATTTTAGATACTTAGTGTGATACATAAAATATGTACTGATGTTCAGAATCTGCTATGAGCAGGATACTGACTTCTATTGAGATTAATCTGCGAATCGAAAACGGGACGAAAGTTGCTGTTTTAACCATAGATACCTAAGTTTAGGAACTACCCTTCGGGTGTGTACTTAAATTAGGGAATTGTTATAATGTAACTAGTTTGACTAGAAACATTATCTCTTTATCAGTGTTTAACCCGCTGCGGGTGAACCTTTATATTCTAGAACACTAAAGTGTTTTATTATATAAAGATGATATTGAGATAAACACATTAGATGTGAATAACAGTTTTTATATTTTGAATATAAATAAATCTCAAACGTATAACGTGACAAACAAATAGCTCGGACTGATTTGATCAGAAGAAACTAATTTGTGGCATAGTTGTCTAGGACACAATTAAACAAGAATCGTATATCCATACTTTTGAAGAGTGGATACTAGGACTATTTTGATTCCATTCAAATAAAGTCTATGAATCTAGTTTATTGGGCAAAGTGCCTAAAACACTTTTACTTGGTAAAAGTGTAAATGCCATCGAGCTGTTAGCCCTAGTTCATAGTGAAGAAAGTGAGCCCATGTCTAGCTAGGCTAGAGGTGGATATGAATACTTCGTGACCTTTACGGATGTGGCATCGCGTTATGGTTATGTGTTTCTTTTGAAACACAAATCGGAAACTTTTAAAGTTTCGACACGAAATAGACAAACAGATTGGCTAAAGTATTAAACCATCACGGTTTGACCATGATGAAAATACTTAAGAAATAAGTTTCTCATATACTTGAAAGAGTATAGTATTCTTTCAATGAGGACTCCTCCCGGAACACGTCAATTTGACGGTGTGTCCGACAGGATAAACCGAATTTTGTTGGACATGATAAGGTTAATCATGAGTCGCTCTGAGCTACCATTTCCTTCAACGGATACGCAAAACAGTGCAGAACTTATTTTGAATAAGGTTCCTTAAAAATCTGTTTGACAGATTTCATATTAGATATGAATAGGAAAGAAACTGGGTTTTTCTCATTCCTGAATATTTGGGTATGCTAGGCATATGTTTGGTTGATACCAAACTAAAAGCCAAATCGGATAAGTGCCAATTGTAGGTTATCCTAGGGATACCAAAGTATAGTACTTATACAACTCACAAGAGAACAATGTAATTGTTGCTCGCCATGCGGTTTTCCTAAGAGGAATGCTTATATGCAGTGGTAAGTGGGAGGATAGTAAAACTTGATGAAAATCGGAGTAATACTATTCCAAGCGTCGAATCTTTATTGGAACACAAATAGTTCATCAAGGATGAAACTACACCAATAATCTTCGAATACACAAGAACCGCGTAGGTCGGAGAGAGTCAGAAAACAACATGGGGTATGGGTTTCTGATCTCACCTCATAAAGATGTCAATCTTTTGAGGAATACCAACTGACTACGTATGAGGAAGTGATACAAGGTATCGACTCCCTATTATGGCAAAGTGCCATAAAGTCCGAAGTGGATTCCATGTATATCAACTATGTTTGGATACTAGTTGACGTACCGCAAGGCATTGTGCTTATTGGTACTAAATTGTTGGGGTTGGTGCTCAGAGCGCCAATTCCCAGTTGTATTTCTGTTAAATAGTTCTGTAAAACATTATTATTATGAATAATATATGCAGTTTCTATAATATAATCTATATTTCTATATGGTAAAGACGTAATGACCCGAGAATGATTAGTCATGATACAGTTGCAAAAGCGTCGCAACGGACATTGAGTAGTATCATGACGTTGTCATTCTCAGACTGTTCCTGGTCAAGGTTTACACTACTTGGTCAGTATAGTAAACCGTTGAGACCGGTACATGTCGTATACTGGAATATATGATTCCAATGGTTTCTCAATGAACCATTAGTCTTGGAGACTAGTATAGACGTGTAGGTGTTTATAGCGGATAAACACTGAACGACTCACCGAAGATTCTTAATGGATGGTACACCAGCGTCAATAAGAATCTTCTTGGGTTGAGTAGCACTTGTGATTCTTAGACTTGAGATGCCATTGTGGGCACATGAGACATCTTCTACACTTAGACGGCAGTCACGTCACCGATCTATTTAGATCAGACCTCCGCATGTTCGTTGGGTGTAGATAGATCCTCAGGGTGTCCTATGTGTATCAAGATAGGATCTGTCAGTTCTGTGTACCAGAGCATAGGTAGTCCATATGATTAGCAATCAGATAAAACCATGGGCCCGTGGTAAGTTTAGAAGCTAGTTCTAAACATTCTTTTGTGATTGCTAATAGAATAGTCGACTGGATAATCCCGATAGAGATTTGACGTTTACATCTATATCTCTGGGATTTATCCGGATACCTGTGACGGAGGAATTATACATTTGCCATGACCTCGACCTGTATGGTTCAGCGAGATTATCCGTGATCGTCATAATCTACAGGTGGATAGATTATGGACACGAAATTGGATTTCGTGACGGATATACCTGAACCTAGAGAGTCTCAATAATGAAACATACTCGTAGAGTACTAGAGCAACATTAATAAATAATATTGATTATTTATAAAGTCGTTTAATAGTTAAACGCAAGATACATGCTAAAGAGACTAGATAGTCATTTGCCTAATTATTGTGTATTTACATTTAATACTTGATTAATTTAAATACACATTAATTAATAGTCAAAATGAGTTATTTGACTTATTTCCTAAATGAATATATGTTTTTAATATTTAATGTAAATATTATACATATATTTAATATATTTGTATTTGATTAATTAATTAATTATTTAATTGTTAAATGATTAAATTAATTAAAATATAAATATCTTATGTTAGGATATTTAAAGTAAATGACATTAGTTGCATTTGTTGACCAAAATAAATATCTAATAAAGTTGTTTATAAGATATTTGTTCAAGTTGACCAAATGATTTTGAAATGAAATTGAAATTAATTTCCTTGTTTTTGTCTTAGCCATTTTCGGCCAAAGGCCAAATGAAACAAGTATAAATTGATTTTCATTTCATGATACACTTAACCTAATACACTTTATCAAAATAAACTCCATTGAATAAAGGCAAAGGAAGCTTGAGAAAAGAAAGACAAAATCAAAGATAGCTTGGAATTTAGTAAGTTTTTTCAACTTACTATTAGAGAGGAATATGTTCCTTAGGTTCAAGGCTTCAACATGTGATGTTCTTAGATTATTTCTTTCTTTATTTCTTTGTGTGTTTTTGTTGGTGGAAGTTTGATAGAAGTGTTGAGCATGTATGGTGAAGGAAACTTGTGACTATTGTAGTTGTAAGGATTCTTTTAAGGTTTATGAAACCATGTTGCTAATCTAGAGTTATTGAACCACTCTTAAATGACCTAGATTTTATCTTGAGTTGTTTCATTGTGTTGAGACTTGGATTGGATGGAAGAATGATGATTGAAGTAATTGATTTAATGTATTTGGTCTAATTTGTCCAATTTGAGGAAATTAAAAAAATTAGGGTTTTTAACTAATTCCAAATTTGGGGTTTTTCATATATGTTGAGCATTTGGGTGTGTATATGATGCATGCAAGTTTCATGTTGATTGGATTTCATTTGGATGAGTTTTGAAGCATGAAATGACCAAATGGTCAACTTGGGCACCAAATGGTGCATTCGGCCAAGATAAGGAAAATTGGGGATTTTGGTTGCTTTGGTGTTTTGATGTTTTGAACATCATAAGTTCATCTTAGAAATGATTTAGAATCATTCAAAATGATTGGATCAATTTCGGACTAAAACGAACAAAATACAAAGCAAGGGTATTTCGGTAAATTCACTTAAAATTGTTTTATTGAATTTATTTTCATAATTTGATTATTGGAATATTAAATAAATATGTTTACTTAATTATCCGAGAAAAAGTTTTGAAATCTGAAAATCGGATTTTCACCGCTTCCGCTGCGTTACCGGACTCACCCCCTAAATAACCCCTACATAATAAGTCTTCAAGGAAGACATACATGGATGGCAACATACCATCGTACTAAGCTAGGCTTGTAGCGAAAAGGTAGAGTTATCAACATTGTGTTGATTACGACGAAACATTTTACCTGTTGCCACGGCAAATCCATTTCGACAATGCTTGCTGATGCTGCATGTTTCATTCAAGAAATGTGGCAGCTGAATGCCAAAACCGCTTTCCTTAACAGAAACCTTTCGGAGGATGTTTACAACATCTTGATGGTTTTGTTGAACCATAACAAGCAAACTAGGTTTGCAGGTTATTCGATCCATAAATGGATTGAAGCAAGCATTAAGTTCTTGGAATTATCGTTTTGATGTAATCATAATGGTGTATGATTTAATTCAAAACGAAAATAATTCTTGTGTATATAAGGAGGTTAGTGGGAGCGCACTGACAGTGAATGTCCTGAGTAATGATGATATATCATTTCTTGGAAATGATATTCCCATAATATAATCGGTGAAAGCTTGGCTTTCATGAAAACGACTATAAGTCGTGACAACGGTACTATAAAGTTTGAATAACGAAACAGTGAGCTGGAAATCTTCCAAGCAAGATACTGTTACCGAATAAAAACAAAATGCGGGTTATTGCTGCAGCTAAGGCAGTAATAGAAGCCATTTGGGTCGATAACAAATCTAATTAGATTAGATACAGTTCTATTAGCAGCTGAGCTAGGCTTCAGCACAAGCTAAAGAATTAATGCTCTCATCAACGATCCAGATACATACTTCGATATTCATCTGATTCGTTCTGATCATACATCGTGGCGATGTGATGATCGAATAAATAACATCAGATGATAATCATGTAAATCCGCTGACGAAAGCCATTTCTCAGCAGTTTGAGCCAACCGTACATAGTTCGGGTGTCAGACACTCGAGTGACTGGCTATAGGCCAAGTGGGAGATTGTTGGACAATTATGACCCATAGCGTCACTATTTGTACAGATCATGATGTTGTTGTACAAATTAACTATGTGACAAAGGAGATTGCACTCTTATCATTTATGATTAGATCACCAAGATATATAAATGATAGGAGGTCCCTATGATTTTTTCCTGGATTGAGAATGATATGAGACAGTATCAGTCCACGATGGATAAATCATTAAATATCCATAGTCAGAGTATTATCGAGATTGGACATCGATAAATACGTAAAAGACTAGTATTACACTTGTGCGCATTGTAAGGGCACAACGACATAGTTCTCATATATTTGGGTATAGGATACTCATGCAAGTGTAATAGGAGGTTGTGTTTTACCGATGGTACGAGAAACAGCTTCGCTCTGGATAGACCCCATCGGAATTCCATTGGTAGTATGACAATGTGTCTATGGAAGTCCGAAATAATGGTAAGTGTAATTTGGTCTTAACCTGAGATTTGCACCGCTAATACTTACGACAATCAATATACTTTGGCTGCGGTCGTCCAGGGCTTTAACAGGTTCTGTGTACGCCTATTCTGGGTATATTGAGAATCGTAGTGTGTTGGGTGTGATGTCAAGACGGAAGTATCGCTCCAGTCATAGTGGAGATGATGGTCACGTAGAATACGTAACTTGTTCTCTTAAATGCTCGAGCTATCGGGATATTATGACTAGTTCATGTATATCCGATTATAGAGACTAGTTACCAGACATCCGATATGTGCTTCGTATGGGGCAGACACAATTCCAGCCCCAGGCCTAGCACGTGACTATCTGATGCTGGATCGACACACGCAATACTACGTATACTACGCCTGATATAGATCACATATTCCTAAAAGGATATTTCTGTAGAATTGGGTAGGCATGGCGCTTTGCTAGAAGCCAACCTTGTCTTGTAAATCGGTATAAACGTAGTACTTGGTACTTACGTGTTCGGATAGTCCGACGACCGTATTTACTGCCAACATATCTGGGGATCTCATGGGTCGCTTTCTGAAGATTCACCGATGATGTATGACTCGCACTTTAATTAATCTGGGATTAATTTGATGAGAGAGAAATTTAATCTGGGATTAATTGCGGAGATATTTTATCTGGGATAAAATATTTATTAAAGAGAGAGAACGATTAATTTGGAATTAATCGATAAAATAATATATTTGATATATTATACGAAATTGGATTTCGACGCGGAATTGAAATTAGATTTTAATTCGGGCGAACGAGTTAATTTAGAATTAATTCGTTAGCGACATGAATAGTGATTTCGCTAGGCATAATCATTTAATTACGTCGCAACGTAAAATTCGTTAATTCAGAATTAGCGAACCTGAGCCCGAGTGTGTTTACGAGCGCATTCGCATTTCGAATTCGAATGCGGCACGCAAGTCACATCAAGCATCAAATCGCAAGTCACATCAACCGTCAAATCGCTAGTCACATCAAGCGTCAAATCACATGTCACTTTGAGTGATGTGACAATTTGATTGATTGATTGAGTGATTGATGTGGTAGTTGAAAAGCATTAATTGGTTTTTGCTTTTTAACTTTTGGTAAATGGAAAAAGGTTTTTGGTATTTGATTTTTGGAAAATCAAATATATAAAAACATTTTTTTCTTCTCTCTCTCCACTACTCACGGTTTCTAGGAAACCCATTTTTCCCTCCTCTTCTCTCACGGCTTTGAGCCAACTTCTTCTTTCTTCTTTCATTTCTGGTTCTGCCGAATACAAGAAGAGAATCAAGAGAGTGATTTTGTTGCAAAATCAAGTGCTATCACACAATGAGTCTTCCTAAGGTGATAGGGAACCGATTTCATGAGCTTGGAAGCTTGGAGCTTGGAGCTTCAATGGAGGACATCCATGGCCGAATCTTGGAGGAACAACAAGCAATGAAGCCGAGCAGCGCACTGCCACAGCAGCTCACTGCCGAGAGCTTCATCAAAGGAGCAAGGCTTGTGTTCTTCGTCGCATCCAATCCGATCGTTGTAAGTATGTTTCCGCCATATTTCTTCATGTATTCACATGCGTTTTTGTGCTTGATTTCATTCTTGGGACCTAATTAGAAACCAACATCCCCATCCTACGAATTCTTGATTGTGCACTGAAGGAGAAATTTACCGTCTACATGATCCATGATGTATTTCCCAAGACCCATCAATTTTTATAATAAATATAAATTCTCAAGCTTTTAATTAACATTAAGTATTATTCGACATTATTTGATTTTTATTTATTCTTTTTTGCCAATCAACATTAATTGAATTCATTCATCTATATTAATAGGAAAAACTCACCTTAAGGCCCATGTACTCTCAATGTTTTTTACATTGCACCCCTATACTAAATTTTCTACCATTGCACCCCTGTACTCTCAATATTTTTTACATTGCACCCATGTACTAAATTTTCTACACATGGCACCCATGCACTCTCAAAAAATTGACATTTCACCCTTATTTTAACGGCAAGTTAACAGAGTTGAGAAATTTTTACCTAAAAATTTCTAATACTATTCAAAAACTTTATAGAGGAAAATGATAAGAAGACTAAAAATATGATTAAACGGTTTTGATATATAGTACCATTCACTTTTTTTTTAAAAAAAAAAAAAAAAAAAAAAACTATGCGAGGTTGGATTCAGTCACCCATTCTCTCATCGTCCATCTTTGCTTTATTATTATCTAATGACAATGCATTAGTTAGAGTGGTCCTAATTATGAGAAAACTCAAATCTAATCCTTTGGATAGGTATTTTTATTCTAAAGTTGACAAGATTACAGTTAAGCTAAAATAAGAACCTAGAAATTTCTAATATTAGCAAATTTGACCAAGTCTTTTTATTACCCGAGTTCAATGGTCCATGGAGAGATCTAGTAGTACAATCATTACAGGGAACATTGCTCTGTTTTTTTCCTGAGAAAAATATTGGCTTCTCCCAGGGCTAAAGATTTCCAGTAACTCACCAGATCCATCCTCAGGTTTTTCAAACCAGCCAGACCATCTTGAATTGGGGTGTGTTTTATCTTTTCGTAGTTTGTTTTTTCTTTCAGGAAAGTGAAAAATCATCAAAGCTTTATATTAGAATGAAAGTAAAGTACAAAGATAAAAATGGCTCCTATTCAAGATTATGACGGTTTCTGAATCTGAGGATGGTGATTGGATTTAGAACTGAAGAAGGAAAGATGGGCTGCTTTCTTTATTGTTGTGTTTTACAGGATAAACTAAGCAGAAAATCTTTACAGAAAAGCATTAAAGGGTACCGTGAGGCGAAATCTTTAGCCACCTTTGCTAACATCTCATTCAAAACAGGTAAAATAATATTCACATAACAAAAACTACAAAGTTAAACAATGTAATTCTAATTTGATTACATTTTTTCTCCTGCAGAAAGCAGTAGGCACAGATACATAACAGAAGAATTAAGAAAAATCGGAAAAGGGCATAATATTACCGCTAAGATTTTCTCTTTCCGGGAGCTTAGTGTCGCGACGACGAACTTCAACCCTGACAATCTGCTGGGTGAAGGAGGTTTTGGGAGGGTGTATAGAGGAAAACTTGAAGGCACAAATCAAGTATCACTCTGATCTATCTCCGATACTTTGTTTCATTTATGACTTTTTTACTGGCCAAAAGAGCTTTTTTAATAATTCTTTTGTTGTTGTTTGGTGGCATTCAGGTTATTGCTGTAAAGCAACTTGACAGGAATGGATTTCAAGGAAACAGAGAATTTCTGGTAGAGGTTCTTATGTTGAGTCTGCTTTCCAACCGTAACCTTGTCAATTTGGTTGGGTACTGTGCTGACGGAGATCAAAGACTTTTAGTATACGAGTACATGCCTAATGGTTCCCTGGAAGACCACCTTCTTGGTATGATTTTTTTTTTTTAAAATTTGAATCACGTTCAAAGAATTGTTAAAAGACAACATTTTAACTGATATTTTGGTTCATCTAGAGTTGCCTCGAAACAGGAAACCGTTGGATTGGTATACCAGGATGAAAATTGCACATGGTGCGGCAAAAGGACTTGAGTATCTACATGAATCAGCACAACCTCCAGTGATATACCGCGATTTCAAAGCATCAAATGTACTCTTAGATAAAGATTTCAATCCAAAACTCTCTGATTTCGGATTAGCAAAGCTTGGTCCAACTGGGGATAAAACTCATGTCTCCACCAGAGTGATGGGTACATATGGATATTGTGCACCTGAATATGCATCGACAGGAAAATTAACAGTCAAATCCGACGTTTACAGCTTTGGTGTTGTATTTTTAGAGATAATCACAGGAAGGAGAGTCATCGATAATTCCAGACCGACTGAAGAACAAAATCTAGTCACTTGGGTACATTTAAAAATGCTCCAAAATTAACTGCTAGTGATTTTCATTAGATACTTCAAAACTATGCTATCAAACATGATATGCGGGTCAAGGCATTTTGATTGTTCAACCCGCCCAAATACTATTTAAACATTACTTTTGACCAGTCAAAGAGCGGATTGATTAGTCAAACATGTAGATTTTTATTTAATATTTAAAGAATCAGAACTGATAATACTTAAGGCGTTGCTAAAGTATCATAAACGGTTATTTGAAAAACCCATCCAAGTGTCGTTTAGACAGCTAAAGTAGCCGGCCACTTTAGCAGCATAGATTTCACATCATGTTGTGTTTAATTTTACAGGCAACTCCATTATTGAAAGACAAAAAGAAATTTACAATGATGGCTGATCCATTGCTAGAAGGGAATTACCCAATAAAGGGATTGTACCAGGCACTTGCAGTGGCAGCAATGTGTCTACAAGATGAAGCTGGAACCAGGCCAATGATGAGCGACGTCGTAACGGCACTAGAGTACTTAGCTAACAAGAATGAGGACGCTGGTATTGAAGACAGTTTGGGTTCTTGACCTCATGGAAGAAATTGCAAAGAATTTACAGGAAATAATAGCTCATGTTAAAAGAAAAATTACAACTGCTAATGGATATTAAAAATTCATCCTCAATTCCTCATTGTCATTAATATAAGTATTTTTATTTTTTTTTCAATTTATTTCTGGTTTCAGTTTGGTGGGAACAGTGTTGTGGTTCTAGATGTATCAGAACCACAAGACAATCAATGTTGAATTCTTCGACAGTCTAATTTATGTTTATTTTAGGCGGATTTATTTAAAAGGAGTCCCATTCCAATTTAGTCTAAATTCAAAATCTAATTTGTATTTAGTCTACACATCACGCTGATTCTCTTGTCTTAGCGCTTTTGGTGCCCAGGTAGCACCTTCTCGGGCTATCCTCTCCTCTTCTTCTAGAAACACAAACTTCCTTGCCTACTCCAAGACTACGGCACAGTTCGGCACTTCCTAGATTCTTAGATGAACCATAACTTTCTGACCCTTAGAGCTCATTTAAAATTCTCTAGCACCTCTGAGGACTCTTACGCCCCGACCTCTAACACCAAACTATGGTATCTGTGACCGGCGTAATCACACGTGTATAATGCAAGCGCACATATCGTTCAAGTAGTATAAAAAGTATCGATCCCACGAGGACTTACTACCTAAGTTATTAATTTATGAAGTCAAATGTTTACGAGTATCTAATGGGTTGATTGATTGATTGGAATGGTGATTTTAAATTTAAAACAAGTAAATAAAATGACGCGAAAGTAGGTATAGGAAAATTCAATATAAAGAAACTATTCAGGGTTGTGAATCTTTCCAATATCTTTTTAAAAGATGAAGTGGTTATTTTACGTTTGTGTAATATATTAATTTACTAACCTGGAACACGAAATTCTGCAAAAGCCTATGTCGATGGTCAGATGCAAATATCCAGTGTAACCCAATTAAACCATAAGTCTATGTTAACCAAGTTACCTGAATTTATTAAGATTAAGTTCCAATTGTGATTACCCCCGCCCGACAGTTATATGTCTATCCTGTAAGGAAATCTATTAAAGGGTTATATATCCTTAAGGAAGATCGTGGGCTATTAAGTCTAAGGCTGAAACCTAAAATTCCTTTGTCAAGTTTATTTTGAGTTTACCAGATCAATCTTATTAATGGCCAGTTAACAAGAAGCATTAATCTTAAGACTTAATGAGTAAACCTTTAAATTACCCACTCAAACTATAAAATAACCCCTTATAAACCGGTGATATTGGAATTCATCACAACCCCAGATAACGGGCTTAGCTACGACACATATTTAAGGCTAATGAAAGCTTAAATAAAATAAAAGACATAAAGTAAAGGCTAGAAATTAAAAAAGTAAATAAAACAATAAAGAAAATGTTGGGGTTAGAGGATCCACTTTTAATATTTCAAAATTAGAAATCTCTTTTTTTCTCAATGTTTACCGATTAATTAACCAGACCATAAAGGCGGTAATTTCATTTGTCTCAATTAAATCCAACCGACCATATAGGCGGTAACAAAGTTATTACCTAAACCGACCATATAGGCGGAAACTACGTCTGAAATTTAAAACCGACCATATAGGCGGTAAATAAGGTTGTCACCTAAACCGGCCATATAGGCGGTAACTAATTAATCCAAATTTTAATTAAAATAGGGAGATTAATCTAATTCATTATATTAAAAGTCTCACCTTTTCACCTCAGCAGAATGAGATTACCCGCTCATGCTGTAAATGAAAACACACAAAATTTTATTAATTAAATAAAAAGAAAATACAAGAAAACTTAAATAAATATACAAGACACTTTCCTTTAGGTTTTCATGGAGAAATTCCTCCAAAGAAAGCATGGAAAATTTACAAAGTTTAGCTTGGTATTTATAGGAAAATCTAAAGGCTTCTACTAATTTCTACACCAATTGCTCCACCAAACATGACACCAAACATGGCATCAAACATGACACCAAACATGGCACCAAATCATCCACCAAACATGTAAGCATGTTTGGTGGAAGTTTGACAATTTTTATTTTTTTTATTTTATTATTTTATTTATATTTTGAAAAGACTATAGTAATTACACAAAATATATTGTATTATTCATCAATTTCGTTCTTGCAAACTTCAGAATTCAAAAATATTTAAAACTTAAAAGTTGTAGATCTTTGTGTCTTCTTTAATTTGGAACTTGAATTAGCTCAATCGCATATCGGATGAAAACCTTATGACCAAAATACCAAACTTACGCAAAATTGGAATTTAGGATTGCACTTCGCGATGCGTATAGTAAATTTCCGTTTTCGCCATTTTTTGCTCCGGATTTCATCGTTTTAGCCCGGAGTTGATTTCATTAAGTCACGATACTTTATTTATCTGCAAAACACATAAAAACACATCAAAATGTTCATCAAACCCGAGAAACTAAACAAAATATTAAGTAAAAGGGGCGGTAAATATTGATATATTTTCCACTCATCACACCCCCAAACCTAACATTTTTCTAGTCCTCGAGCAAAAAAAACAAAATAAAATCAACAAACAATTAAAATTTAACTAAGCCACTTTCGTAGGGATCACAGTTACAATTAGCGTATGCAACAAGCCTTTAAACCCCTAGGTGTCCCTAGTCTCGTGAAGGTTTACAGCTACGATACCCACAAACATTTGATAAAAGTAAAAAGATAGTAAAACTAATGCACTCAAAAGCAAAAAGACAGTAGAAAAGAGAATAAAGAAATTAGTAACTAAACAGGTGAAACTTCTTATCCAAGTTAGTAATTTTTTTCTTTCTTTTTAAATTACTGAATAAGTAAATTCTCCGATTATTTTTACCATTCTTCATATACACAGCCAACAAAATATTAATCAACTCATTTTGCCCACAATAGCCACAAGTGTAGTTGAGAAGAGAGTAATATTTTTGTCCTAAAATTTTATCAGAATTCACACCTTTTTGTAGCAATGGAATAATTTTTCGGATTTTTCTGATTTTTTTTTTTGGGGTTTTTATTTATATACAATATCTTCCATCCATGTAACGAGTTTTGGGGTAGTGACTCCCAAACCAGTTGGCTTTAGGGCACTAGGTGTTAAGACACCCCTACGGACTTAATTACTCAGACTTCATATATATATATTTTGATGTAACATCTTCAATCCATGTAGCGAGCGTTGGGCCAGTGACTCCCAAACCAGTTGGTTTTAGGGCACTAGGTGTTAAAACACCCCTACAGACTTAATAACTCGGATCTCATACGTTTTTTTTTATCCCATTGCTTTTTTAGATGCTTCCTCCAATTAAACTAGAGCACTGAATATTACAAACTTTTCAATTACATCTCATGTAAAACTACGTGACAAAAAAAACTTTTTTTTAAGGGGCCGTGAAACATTTTTTTTCAGCATTTCTTTCTCTTCCATTTTTTCTTTCTTTCTCTTTCCTTCTTTTCTCCCAAATACTCTATCTCTCAGCTAAAACTTTAATTCATCGTTGCCGCTCCTCCACCGGTCACCTTAGCCACGGGCCGGTCCATCGGAAAGCTGCCGATGTCAGCTTTCCATATCCGCCGAGATCGAGCCGAACGGACGCCGGACGCTCCTCCATGCGCCGCCTGAAGAGGACGAGTCGTCGGCCACCTTTCTGCATTTTTCGGCCACCTCCGATCACTTCTGACGGTCACCTCCGGCGAGTGGGTACTTTTCAGGCCGAGATCTTTCCAACGCCGGTGGTCACTTCCGGATCCGACATCGTTTGGGTTGTTTTCCGTTTTATAATTACCGGTAATTCGGGATTTGTACTGGAAGTTGAGATCCGACCATTGGATCGACGATCCGAACGTTGCAGATTATTGCTCTCGATTATACGAGCATTTTGGTATATATATATCCACCGTTGAAAGTTTCTGGTTGTGGGGCCCGCTTTTTGGTAATGGGGCCCGATTTTCGTTGTGGGGCCCGCTGGTCTCGTTAAGAGTATCAGGAAGTTCCGAAGCCATTCTTCGCTGTGATCCTTGAGATGTTGCTGACCAGTGGATCTTTCTTTGAGAGGTTTGGAGATCGTTGGAGCTCGATTCTTAGCGAGGAGATAGATATATTAAGGGCTTTTGCATGGATAAAGGTAAGTACACTCTGTGGTGATTCTCTTAACAAATTGTTTTGATGATTGATGGTTGTTGTGAGAGTCGGTATATAAATAAATGATTTATATATAAATATATTTATATTAAATATATTTTGTTGAGATATAATATTGAGATATTGAAAGCATGATAAATATGAAATCATGATTGTTGAGATGAGATTGATTGGATTTTATGTGAGATGTGATTGTGTTTGATGATGTGTGCTGTTGTGCTATGCTGCCGGGTTTTTGTATAATAGTGGTCGGATTTGAGATGATGTGATGATACATCAGATGATATGAGATGATCAAAACCTTGGGAGTTGTGATGAGGTACTCTCCCATTGGTTTTTGATTTGGGGGTATACGGGGACTCCCCCATTGGTTATATTTCACTCATATTTTGCGAGTTGATATGGTTGGAAACCTTGGGAGTTGTGATGAGGTACTCTCCCATTGGTTTCAATCCTCTGTTATACTAAACCCGGATTAGCAACCATGTTTGATGGATGTTTGTATTGTTGTGGGATGATTGTTGTGATGATATTATAATATATGTTATTTTCATATATTGTATTATAATATAAATATATATATATACATATATATTTATATATGTTTGTTGGAAATTGATTGAGTAATCGATAGCATGAGAACATAATGGTGAATACTAATTTGAGATATAAATTGAAATATTGAGTACTATGTGATTTTGAGATGGGTTGATGGATGAAATGAGATGAGTTGTGTTGTTGTGAGTATGTTCTGCCTGAGATAGCTGTTATATATCTGAACTGATATTTTCATATATTAATTACCATATATTATATATATATATATATTCCTATTTTGTTGGTGAGGTCATGTTGAGAGAATGAGTGTTTACTTGCTGAGCTTTTTAAGCTCACTCCCCTCTTCCCCAAACATTCCAGGTAATTCGCGAGCACAGTAGGAGCAGTACCAGATTTGGATCCACGTGCCACAGTTGTATTTTCGGGTTGGTCCAGACATTCGAGACGTCATTTGCATTTTTTTTAAGTCTTGTGTTGTAAACCATGTTTTTGATGTATATTCCATGTATTTGAAATTTATGATGTATTATTGTATGAAATCAAATGGTGGGTTTGACATATAGCTTGCTCGAGCTGAAGTTGATCGTGGACCTCTTTCTAGGGTTGGGCCCGCCCTAGGGAGGGGGTCGTGACATCTCATGTCCGTATGTTACAATGTATGTTGATAATATCTGTCAACTGAGCATATGAAGATTCATTTTAGTCAGTTTTATGGACAATTCACAAATTAAATAATTTAAAAGGAAATAAATAAAATAAACTTGTTCCGAAATAGGTTGAGATACGTCTTAGGAGTGGAAATTCCTTCAAACCAATTTTACCCGATTAATCAAATCAAAAACACAAAAACAAAAAATATTTCTTTTATTTTTGTAAAATGTTTCAATTTTTTATGAGTTTTTCGAAAAATTTGGACTAAAAAAAATAACATAAAATAAGATACTAGTCAACTATTCCCCACCCCCAAACCTAAATGAGACATTGTCCCCAATGTCTTAAAAAAATAGAAGATGAGTTTAGAAGATAGTACCTGATTAGCTGAAATTCTACATGTAAAAAGGAATTTTAAAGTTAAGATCCAGATTAATCTGACGCTTCTTACGATCATTATCAGACCAGTTAATCTTGGAAAGGATAGGGTCAATTTGTGGTTCAAAGGCTAAGATTTGGTCAATTAAATCCTGGGCAGTTCTGGCAGTGAAAAAGAGTTCTTTTAAAAGTTTTGACACAAATCCATTTCTACGGGCATCATCAAGAAATACACAAAGAAAATCATAAAATCCATCTGCGTCGAACAGCAGTCCAATTGGTTTCTGGTGTATGTTCAGGTTCGCCCAAGATAGCACTGTAAAGATTTCCTCCATCGTACCCAAGCCACCTTGCAAAGCAATAAAAGCATCAGCATGGTTAATCATTTCTACCAGTCGTTCAGACATACCTGACATAATTAGTTCCTCTCCGTTTGATAGTCCTATCATATTCGCCTCCGCCAAAGGTTTTGGATCCTATACTGCCTTTGAAATGATCCCCATTAGTCCAAGATTGCCACCGCCATATATTAGGTGCATATTCCTTTCAGCTAAGACTCGACTCAATTCTTGTGATGCTGCTATGTATTGTGGCTTAGTACCAACACTAGTACCACAAAAGACACAGATATTTACAACTCGTCTTCTTGAAGTGGCTTCCATTTTATGTATGTTTCTTTTCTTAAATCTGGATGCCTTCAAAAGTGCAATGATGAGTTGAATTTATAACACTTGAAAATAGGTGAGTAATAATAGCACTAGTACCTGCGAAATTATAATTATTAGTTAAATAGTAAAATATATCGTGAAAGGTCAAAAAGATCTGGATCTTGTCGGAGAAAATAAAAGAAAAAACAAAACAAATCACAATTATTAGGAAAAGACAAAGAGATATAATATTTACAAGAAAGTAACGGCTTGAATGACGTCTATGCGTCAGGGACAAGCTTCCCATCCAATTTTCTTATAAATTGGCAAATAGGGTCTTTTAGAGTCAGATTCTCGAGACTGTACTGTTGTATTTCTTTTTGAAATTGTGCATGTAATTTGCGAATGACTATATGAACATATCCAATGGGATGCGTCTCAATAGTCGAAGATATATCATCTAAAGACTCATTACTCAAGCCATCCCTAATGAATTTAATTTTATCTTCACGATTATCAGACACCATTCCCAACGAACGACAACGAGTATTTGAATTCCAGTGTGCACATTTGTAACAAACACCCATTTGCTTAGCTCTACGTTTCTTTGCATAGGTGCTTCTTCCAAAACTAGGTAAATAAGAATTACAAGAATCAGAATACTCACCTGCTAATCGGACTTGTGCTTCAATAATCCAACGAATGTCATTAGGATTACCTTTGATCATCAGTAGTCCCATCCGGTCCAAGCGAGCTTTGTAGATCTTCATTAGAGAGTTTTGAGGGAGAGAGAAATTGCTTGTGAAGATTTGCAAGAATTTCTTCCATCATGAAATCTGACTTTACCTACACAAATTAAACACACAAAAATAAAACACACCAAATCACAATATATACACAAATTGCATGGGTTGCCTCCCAGCTAGCGCTAAGTTTAACGTCGTCAGCTAGACATGACTTCCCGAACATTAAACTGGATCTGAAAGTGTGACACTTTCTTTTTGTTGCTCAAATGATTCTCCCCAGTAGTGTTTGACACGTTGACTGTTAACCTTGAATGTTTCGTTGGTGTTGGGATCAAGTAACTCAACAGCTCCATATGGTAAAACCTGAGTGATCACAAATGGACCTGACTATCTTGATTTCAACTTTCCAGGGAAACGCTTCAACCTTGAATTGTATAACAACACTTGTTGCCTTGGTTCCAGTTGTCTGCGCACTATTTTTCGATCATGCCATTTCTTGGTCTTTTCTTTGTACAATTTGGTATTCTCATAAGCCTGTAGGTGAAATTCTTCCAATTCATTGAATTAATGGAGTCTTTTCTCTCCTGCAACTTATGGATCAAGATTCAACTTCTTCAGTGCCCAATACACCTTGTGTTCAAGCTCCACTGGCAGATGCCACACTTTCCCAAACACCATTCGATATGGGGACATACCAATAGGTGTCTTGTAAGCTATCCGGTAGGCCCATAATGCGTCATCCAGTTTTGTAGACCAGTCCCTCCTTGTTGATCCAACAGTTCTCTCCAAGATTCTTTTGATCTCCATGTTTGAAAATTAAACCTGTCCATTTGACCGTGGATGGTAGGCAGTGGCAACTTTATGAGTAACTCTGTATTTGGATAGGAGTGCATCAATGTATTTGTTGCAGAAATGTATACCATCATCACTGATAATCACACGAGGTGTTCAGAAGCGAGTGAAAATATTCTTTTTAAGGAACTTGATCACCACTTTTCAATCATTGGATGGCAGTGCAATTGCTTTATCCCATTTCGAGACGTGGTCTACTGCAACCAGTATGTACAGGTTTCCGAATGATGGAACAAATGGTCCCATAAAATCAATACCCCATACAACAAATATCTATACTTCCAGAATATTTTGCAGTGGTCCTTCATTTTTCCTCGAAATCTTTCCCGTTCTCTGGCATTGTCACATTGAAGAGAAAAAAGATAAGCATCATTAAAAAGAGTGGGCCAGAACAAACCTGATTGAAGGCCAGAAAAATTACAACTGCTAATGGCTATTAAAAATTCATGATGTTGGCCATTTTTATTTGTAAATCAATCCTCAATTCCTCATTATCATTAATATAAGTATTTTTATTTTTATTTTTCAGTTTATTTCTTGTTTCAGTTTGGTGGGAACATTCTTGTGGTTCTAGATGTATCAGAACCACAAGACAATCAATGTTGAATTCTTCGACACTCTAATTTATGTTTATTTTAGGCGGATTTATTTAAAATGAGTCTCATTCCAATTTATTCTAAATTCAAAATCTAATTTGTATTTAGTCTACACATCACGCTGATTCTCTTGTCTTAGCGCTTTTGGTGCCCAGGTAGCACCTTCTCGAGCTATCCTCTCCTCTTCTTCTAGCAACACAAACTTCATTGCATGCTCCAAGACTACGGCACTTCCTAGATTCTAATATAAACCATAACTTTCTGACCCTTAGAGCTCATTAAAAATTCTCTAGCACCTCTGAGGACTCATACGCCCCGACCTCTAACACCAAACTGTGGTATCTGTGACCGGCGTAATCACACGCGTATAACGCAAGCGCACGTATCATTCAAGTAGTATAAAAAGTATTGATCCCAAGAGGACTTACTACCTAAGTTATTAATTTATGAAGTCAAATGTTTACGAGTATCTAATGGGTTGATTGATTTATTGGAATTGTGATTTTAAATTTAAAACAAGTAAATAAAATGGCGTGAAAGTAGGTATAGGAAAATTCAATATAAAGAAACTATCCAGGGTTGTGAATCTTTCCAATATCTTTTTAAAAGGTGAAGTGGTTATTTTACGTTTGTGTAATATATTAGTTTACTAACCTGGAACACGAAATTCTGCAAAAGCCTCTATCGATGGTCAGATGCAAATATCCAGTGTAACCTAATTAAACCATATGTCTATGTTAACCAAGTTACCTGAATTCATTAAGATTAAGTTCCAATTGTGATTACCTCCGTCCGAAAGGTATATGTCTATCCTGTAAGGAAATCTATTAAAGGGTTATCTATCCTCAAGGAAGATCGTGGGCTATTAAGTCTAAGGCTGAAACCTAAAATTCATTTGTCAAGTTTATTTTAAGTTTACCAGATCAATCTTATTAATGGCCAGTTAACAAGAAGCATTAATCTTAAGACTTAATGAGTAAACTTTTAAATTACCCACCCAAACTATAAAATAACCCCTTATAAACCGGTGATATTGGAATTCATCACAATCCCAGATAACGGGCTTAGTTACGACACATATTTAAGGCTAATGAAAGCTTAAATAAAATAAAAGACATAAAGTAAAGGCTAGAAATTAAAAATGTAAATAAAACAATAAAGAAAATGATGGGGGTTAAATGATCCACTTTTAATATTTCAATATTAGAAATCTCTCTTATTCTCAATGTTTACCGATTAATTAACCAGACCATAAAGGCAGTAATTTCATTTGTCTCAATTAAATCCAACCGACCATATAGGCGGTAACAAGGTTATTACATAAACCGACCATATAGGCGGAAACTACGTCTGAAATGTAAAACCGACCATATATGAGGTAAATAAGGTTGTCACCTAAACCGGCCATATAGGCGGTACTAAGTAATCCAAATTTTAATTAAAATAGGGAGATTAATCTAATTCATTATATTAAAAGTCTCATATTTTCTCTCCAGCTGAATGAGATTACCCGCTCATGCTATAAATGAAAACACAAAATATTTTATTAAATAAATAAAAAAAATACAAGAAAACTTAAATAAATATACAAGACACTTCCTTTAGGTTTTCATGGAGAAATTCCTCCAAAGAAAGCATGGAAAATTTACAAAGTTTATCTTGATATTTATAGGAAAATCTAAAGGCTTCCATTCCACCAATTTCTTCACCAATTGCTCCACCAAACATAACATCAAACATGGCACCAAATCCTCTACCAAACATGCAAGCATGTTTGGTGGAAGTTTGCCAATTTTTTTATTTTATTTTATATTTTGAAAATAACTATAGTAATTACACAAAATACAATGGATTATTCATCAATTTCGGTCTTGGAAACTTCCAAATTCGAAAATATTTAAAACTTCAAAGTTGTAGATCTTTGTGTCTTCCTTAATCTGAAACTTGAATCAGCTCAATCGGATATCAGATGAAAATGTTATGGCCAAAATACCAAACTTGCACAAAATTAGAATTTAGGACTGCACTTCCTGACGCATATAGTAAATTTCCGTTTTCGCCATTTTTTTGCTCCGAATTTCCGTTTTAGCCCCGAGTTGATTCCATTAAGTCTCGATACTTTATTTATCTGCAAAACACATCAAAACGTTCATCAAACTCGAGAAACTAAACAAATATTAGGTAAAGAGGGCGGTAAATATTGATATATTTCCGCCCATCAATCTGTCAACCAAATTCTTCAAGCGCTCGTCGTCTCTTTACTTCATAATCCTTAATGACCCTACAATCTTCCTTGGTATGCACGCTCCTTTGAAATGGTGCGTGAAGGACTTCATCAACTGTGAAAAGCTATTGATACTTCCCAGGGTCAAGTTTCTGAACCACAAGCTAGCCGACCCTCCCAAATTTAACGGGAACACTTTACATACAGCGTCTTCTACCATTCCCTGGATCTCCATCAATAGAAAAAACTTTTCAATGTGGGACTTGAGGTCTGTGCTACCCTTATAAACATCCATCGTGAGCATGGTGAATCTACTTGGAAACTCCACCGCCAATACTTCCACCGCAAATGGGGATGCTGTCTCCATATCTTGGTCATCCTGATCCCATCCCTTCATACTTTCCTCTCACTTCCTCATCTCCCTCTGAAACCAATCCCTCATTTCAATCTCGAAGCCGCCGTGCTCTCGCCTAGGGGCTTCTTCACGCCACTTCGAGCATGGTATCTTCCATAACTGGGAACCTCAGGCCCCCTCTCCGGATATCGTTCCAGGTCACTTTCCCCAAAACATAGACTGTTACTGGATGACTCTGGGGTTCCCCTGTCTTCTTCTTCCCACACCTCTCCTGCCTGCGTGGTGCAAGCAACAACTACGGGCCTCATTCTTTGTGCGTTTCTCTTCGCATTTCCTCGATCTCCGTCTGCTCTGGCGATCATCTTCCCTCTGGCTATCTCTTCTTTCCTTTTAGTGGGACCCGCTTGTCATTGCTCTCCTGCCGCATTCTCTAACTTCTTAATTTTTTCCATCATGGCTCTCATTAAGGCTTGAGTTGTTTCTCTCTCTTTTCGAGCACCTTCTATTTCATTTTGTAGGGTTTCTTCCATCCACTCCGTTGTCGAAGCCTCTGAAGTCTTGTGGTTTCCATCTCCTGCCATCATCTTAGTGTGTTTGCTATTTTTGTATTGATCCCCATAGATGGTGCCAACTATTGACGGTTATTTTTTATACCAAGGGTAATTTGGGAAATCTACTTCTCGAACAAACCTCCCCAAAATAGTAAATATGTTTTGTTAATTGGGAATCAAAGCAAACTTGACAAGCAACCAGAAAATCGTAGAGAAACCAAAGGTTTAACGTGGTTCGGCAGAGAATGGCTCCAACATACGTCCACGGGAACAAAGTGGGGAATTCATTCAGGTAATTGGTCAGCTGCTAATGCTAGAATGTTCTTTCTATATTGAGGATCTTACACATTTTTTAAATATGTTTTTCTCCTATATCTTAACAGTTTTTGAAGATTCATTGTTGAGAGTTTTTCAATTCTGCCTTTTTCCAGGAAATCTCTCATTCTGAAGGGTACTTGTTCTTTTGTTTTTGTTACCTTAACGCCAGACTTGCGCTTTCTTACAAAATAATCTCTGTTATTAGAGTACATGCTTACAGAAAATCAACAAGGAAATATCTGGCTTTTCTTCATTGAGTATGTAGCTCTGTTCTTGCGAGTCTGATATATAGTTTGTTTGGAAAATAATTACTTGAATCCAAAGAAATTGAGCTACATTTCAACCAGAAAATATAACTCAAATCTATAAGCGTTTGGTGGTATTATTGCTTAACAGGTTTTTGATCTCCTTTTACTGCAATCTTTCTCCAAGAAAGCTTTGAGGGCTAATTAGAACATCTTTGAAAGATGTATTGTCAGACCTCTAATTGAAACTTGAGAGAAACATGGTTCAGACACTAGAAGCTATCAAGGGTGGAGAAGGATTCATCAGAGTTGGCATTACCGGAACGATCAGTTCCCTGATCACTAGGGAATCGAAATCCGTTAAATCTGCTCCCCAGCCACCTCAAACACCTGTTGTTTCGGTTGCTTGTGGTGCTATTATTGCTACAAGATTACAACCAAGAAAGTCATTGGATGAAGATAGTACAAGCAGCAGCAGCAGCAACCCTGAAGTTGCTCGGAAAACAAAAGGCTATACTAAAAGTACCAAGCGAATCCCAATGCTTGGTTCTGATAATAATATGCTGGATTGAACACCTAGCAGGCCGAAAAGCAAAAAGAAAGAACTTAATATTGTGGAAATTGTGGACATAAAATGCGGGAAACCAGATAGAGCATTGGCTAATTTTATAAAAATATAAACTCAAGAAGCTCGGATTCTCGAAGCTATCTGAGAGCATCATCTAAGCCTGCAACTTCTTCACATCAGATTTCAGGTTCCTGTAACTGAAACCTGAAATTCCAATCGGCTGACTCTTGTCTGAGATTTCTACCATTGAACATATGCTTGGTAACTTGTTGCCTCTTCTCTTTTTCTTCTTTTGGGTTGTTATCACAGATGTAGCAGTTGGTCTAGAATGACTGCTCGATGAAGCCATATCTGTAACAGGAGTTTTAAGCTTCTGTGAGCCATCTCGGCAGCCTAATTCAAGCCGGCTAAAGTATTCAATTTCCTTCAGTATGAGGGTTCCAACGGTGCCTCTAGTGCCTATTTCCACAGGAGTACGTGCAGGCGCGGCCATTTTTTCACGAACTTCAGTAGCAATGTTTATGTTGCTGGATTTATACATGTCCTGTTTGTTTATAGTGAAGGAAGATTGTAGATGAAGAGTGGGAGGTTTTGGGTCTAGTGTTAGTGGGGAAGTTGCTTTGAGTCAGGAACAATTGTGCATTGGCCTTATTAAACCAAGTGTTTTCACATGAATTCTTTACCTCATGTTCTTTATCCAGAGCTAGTTGGAGATTTGGATGGTGACATATAGTCATTGTATTCATGTGCCTGCAGTTAAATAAACATTTAAAATTTCTAACAAGAGTTGTGCCTTTTTCATTAAACCATGTCATTTACCCATTTACATGTTTAGGTGCACATTTAAGTTGTAAAATCATCAAATTTAATCACAATTGATGGTGAGTTATGTGAAATGGTTGTGTAACAACTTTTCTTATCAAAATACCAACCATTATCAAATGACAATGTCAGAGTTTTAAAAGCAGGATGAGCTCATTCATGACCTTTTACAGTAAGCAGTTAGTTTCTTTTGGTGTCTTCAATGGCAAGGGAAAGAAAGAGGGTGGGGTGAAGTTTGGTGAAGCAACTTGATTGCTTTTCAGGAATAGGGGGACAGTTTGTGGGTAATTTAATTTCAGGATTCATGGGAAATATATGACTTAAATGCTTTGTGCATGACAAAGACTCATTTGATGGGTTCTTTCTATACTTGATTGGTAAACAAAAATAAAGAACCACCTCACTTTTATTGAAGGCCCTGCTCCATTGCAACTTTATATCAAAAACAACCTGATCTACGGTCCAGATCACACTTCTCAATTACATTTGTGAATACGAGATGCACCATAATATTACTTCCTCTTACACTGTATTTTACACACGTGTAAACGGAAACTGAAGTGATAAGTGCAGTTTCATACTTTCATATGCTTTCAAGTTACACAGATAAAAATCTTAAAAAGAGTTATGGCTTCAATCCTATGCATAACAAGCAGCATATGCTTCGCCTCAAAACCTTTGAATTCATCATCAGCTTCAACAAAATTCAGTTCCAGGTTTCTGGGTACAAGAAAAAATCTCAAATGATTCAGACCCTGTTGGAACAATGTGAAAAATTAAGAATAATATTACCGTTCACCACGAATACAAAAATGAAGGTGGGTTGAGTCGGGGAGTAGGTTGCTATTTTTAAGATATTTTGCGCCTCTGTTCAGAATTTATACTAACAGTGTGAGTTCCATTTTTATTGGCATGTGTCCGTGACAAAACAAGTTCAATTGAGTTGTAATTTATCATGAAGATCTTTGTGCAATTGGACTGGTTTTTGGCTGCTGTGCATCAGACATGCGTTCGTGGTGCGTTCGTTGCAGTGTTCGAACGAGTGGCGTTGGTGCTGCGTTCGTAATTGGGTTCGAACGGGAATTCCAGAGAGCAAATGTTCGAGTCACGTTCTTGTTGGGTTCGAACGAGATCATTCCAGAGAGTTCACGTTCGCTGTGCGTTCGAGTGGCGTTCGAACGAGTCTTCACAGAAAAGGCGCGTTCGTGTTGCGTTCGAGTAACAGTTCGAACGTGACTGCGATCTGAAATCGTTTTTGGCCTACAAAACCCTAGCTTTTCACCATACCTATAAATATAACACTTAGCCGCCATTCCCCAGGAGTTGAAAGAGCTGAAACACTTTTCCTTTGAGCCAAATCTCTCAAAGCTTTCAACTCTCTTTGATTCCACCATTGAAGACTTCATCATATTCTTGTCTTCTCTATTAATGGTGAGAATCCTTCTTTGATAAACCTTCAACACAACTTAACCCAAATTCCCTAATCCTTTAGAGTTCTTTAGGAGGAAGTTTGGTAGTCAGAGTTCCGGTGTCATTGGTGATATAATCTACTCAGAGACTTCAGAGGTTCTGAAGAAAACCGTGGGTCGCGGCTTGAGGAGTTGCCTTGAGTTCTTGCAGTATTGAGGTACTTGAGTCGGTGGAGTTGCCACCATAGGTCTTGACCATCGCTGTAAGTTTTTCTCTATATAGTGGATTCGGGTGGTAGCCTATACCCGGAGTGGTTTTTTACTCGGAAGAGTTTTCCACTTCGTCACCAAAATCAGTGTGTTGAATTTTGTGTGATTGATTTACTTTTCCGCAATTTCTATTATTGATTAATATTGTGGATTTTATTGTTGTTGGTTGAATTGGTAATTGCCTGTTTCTATTCCATAGTAGCAGTAACAGGACTTGTCCTGCTTATTGTTTATAATTCCGCATAGGGTCAGAACTTTGTGTAAAATCGAACTTTCAAACAGTATGTCAGTCTTGCCGTCCCTAAGATAAAACAAGCCCAAAAAATTAGTATGTCTCAATCGATTTGACACAAGACTGATTGGCATGTTCACACTCAAAATATTTACTCGGAAACTCAAGAATACAAGAAGAACACTAGAGGGAAATTCGGTAGAGAGAAAAAGGATTTTTCCAAATTGTTTTTTGCAAATGAGAAGCAAACTGTTTATATAGAAAAATTCATTTGAACGTTGTAGTAGTTTAATTGTCAAATTAATTTTTCTTGAACGTTGAAAATTAATGTTTTGAACACAAAACTGATTGGTATGCTCACACCCAAAATGTTGTCATATAAGTGTCATCAAACGAAATTTAACATGCGAATCTTTTCTTCTCTTCTTCTTCTCATTCTTTTTCTTCTCTTCTTCTTCTTCTTCCTTTATTTTTCTCTTTGCCTCACGTTTCTTCTTTATTTTCTTTTCTAATTTTTTGTGAAATGGTGAATAGTATACCCATTATATACTAGGGGCTATTTGAAATTTGGGCTAATGTAGAAAAGTTGAGAAAGTTTGAGATTCTTCTAGTTGTAGGGGGTTTTTAGGGGCTAAATCCGGTAACGCAGCGGAAGCGGCGGAAGATCGAATCTTCCGATTTCAAAACTTTTTCTCGGATTAATTAAATAAATATTTAATTATCCAATAATCAAATTATGAAATAAAATTCAAATAAATCATATTTAAGTGAATTTACCAAATTACCCTTACTTTAGTATTTTGTCCATTTTAGTCCGAAATTGATCTAATCAATTTTGAATGATTCTAAATCATTTCTAAGATGAACTTAGCATGTTCAAAACATCAAAACACCAAAAGCAACCAAAAATCCCATTTTGACTCATAAGGCCGAATGCACCACAAATGTCCCATTTTGTGCACTTTGTCATTTCATGCATCAAAACACATCAAGATGTAATCCAATGAACATGAAACTTTATATGCATCATATACACATCCAAATGCACAACATATATGAAAAACCCCAAATTTGGAATTGGTCATGAACCCTAATTTTTCAATTTCTTCAAATTGGACAAATTAGACCAAATTGGTTAAATCAATTACTTTAATCATCTTTCTTCCTTCCAATCAAAGTCTCAACACAATGAAACAACTCAAGATCAAATCTAGGTCATCTAAGAGTGGGTCAACAACTCTAGATTAGCAACATGGTTTCCAAAACCTTAAAAGAAAGCTTATAACTACAATAGTCACAACCTTCCTTCATCATACATGCTCAACACTTCCATCAAAACTTCCATCAACAAAAACACAAGGAATAAAGAAAGAAATAACCTAAGAACATCATATGTTGAAGCCTAGATCCTAAGGAACATTTTCCTTTCTAATAGCAAGTTGAAAAAACTTACTAAAATCCAAGCTTTCTTTGATTTCTTCTTTCTTTCTCACAAGGTTCCTTTGTCTCCATTAATGGTGTTTTTCCTTAAAGTGTATTAGGTTAACATTTCAAATGAAATGAAATCAATATATACTTGGCCAAAGAAGGCCTTGGCCGAATTTCACTAAAGGAAATGCAAGAATATTAATTTCATCTTCATTTGTATTTCATTTGTTCAACTTGACATAAATATCTAAAAACAACTTTAAAGACATTTAATTAAGTCAACAAATGCAACTAAGATAAATATAACTCTTATATATTAAGTGTATGGCCGAATTTGACATAGAATAAAGGAAAAAATATTTTTCATTTTTCAAACAATTTTGAACAAATATCTTAAGAAGTCAAAATCAATTTGACAACCTTTTCCTTTAATGTATAAGTCAACAATTGCAACTTATAATCATTTCCTTACTTTATCATTTGGTGATATATTTATATTTTAATTATATTAATCATTTAACAATTAAATAATTAATTAATTAATTAAATACAAATATATCAAATATATGTATTATATTTACTTTAAATATCTCAAATACATATATTGATGATATATGTCAAATACCTTTATTTGACCATTTATTAATGTGTATTTAATAATATCATATATTAAATACAAATACACATTAATTAGGAAATGACGGTTCGGCCCGTTCGCATGTATTTTTCGTTTAACGATTAAACGATTTATAAATAATCATCATTATTCATAAATGTTGCTCTAGTGCTCTACGAGTATGTTTCATTATTGAGACTCTCTAGATTCAGGTATATCCGTCACGAAATCCAATTTCATGTCCATAATCTATCCACCCGTAGATTATGATGATCACGGATAAACTAGCTGAATCATACAGGTCGAGGTCATTGCATACGTATAATCCCTCCGTCACAGGTATCCAGATAATCCCAGAGATATAGATGTAAACGTCAAATCTCTATAGGTATTATCTCGTCGACGTATCTATTAGCAATCTCTAAATAACACTCGGAACTTACTTCCGATGTATACTGTGGCCACAGATTTAACAGACTGCTAATAATATATGGACTACCTATGCTCTGTACACAGAACTGACGGATCCTATCTTGACACACACAGGATATCCTGAGGATCGATCCACACCCAACGAACAGGCGGAGGTCTGATCTAAATAGATCGGTGACGTGACTGCCATCTAAGTGTGGAGGATGTCTCATACATCCACAGTGGTGTCTCAAGTCGAAGGACCACTATGCTACTCAACCCGAGAAGATTCTTATTGACGTTGGCGTACCATCCATTAAGAATCTTCGGTGAGCCGTTCAGTGTTTATCCACTATAAACACCTACACGTCTATACGAGTCTCCATAGACTCATGGTTCATTGGGATAAACCATCGGACCAAGTCTCGATATACGACATGTACTGGTCTCAACGGATTTGACTAACCGACCCGTGTTAGCAAATCTTGACCAGGAACTATGTTTGATAATATACATATAGCAGTGACACTTCCCAATGTCAATTACAAACTAACTTTGTAACTGTGTACTGCATTATATATTATCGGGTCTTTGTCTAATATATACATATCACTAAACCACATTTAGTTTCAATCTAATCGTAATCAGATCGAATACGTATATAAGAACAAGAGGTGCAACCATAAATAAGTAATATTATGGAATAAGGGGATGTTCGTATTCATGAATCAGACATAAATACGGCCCGGATTGGCGCTCTGAGCACCAACCCCAACACTAGTTAAGTGCGAAGTTATTATTCATCCAAATTTTTGATCTGTATTTTTGATCAGTTTCTGGTTCGAATTTGGAAAAATATACAATGTGGAAGTTGTAGATCTCGATCTCCTCTTTCCGATGATATAAAATTCATAAAAATCGAAGTGCGTATAAAAATCAAATACCATGGGCTGTCTGAAGTAAAACATTATACAATTTCGTATCAGAATTTCGAGGAATTCACCGATTGTCCCCAAAGTCATTCCATGAGGTATAAGAGTTCAAACATAATTTATATAATATAATATTCTTCCCATAATGAAACAATAATCGAGATCACCGGTCGTCGAGATTACCGGTCGTTACATAATAAGTAATAAATTAATATGTAATTATAATTAAGGATATTTTTATAACTTGTTAACAATTTATTCCGACTACTAGACAAAATAAACACATCACTAATAATACTACTTCATCCCGATTACGATTTATACAGTTAAGTAAATAACTTATTATGATTCTGATTTACCATTCTGATTCCAGCCCATTCTAATATCATCTCATTCCGATTTCATCTCATGTCGATTATGAGTATGTAAACACATTATTAATCTCTACAATTAACCTTTACAATTAATTTTTATTATTAAATTATAAAATTAAAATATCTTTACAATTAATTTTGTATTAAATAAAAAATCTATTACAATAAAAATATATATTATAATCTTATATAACTATATTATAATAAGAAAATATAATATCCTATTACAATTAAAAAAATTATTAAAATATAAAATTAAATAAATAAATCTATTAAATAAGAATCATATTATAACAAGAAAATATATTATATTATCCGATTAATTTTTGAATAATATTACAGATAATCCGGATATATATATATAAGTTAAATATTTTTAAGTTTTCCAATAGCATCACCTAATCCTTACAATTAATTTATTATTACCTATTATAATAAGAATATATGGTATAATTTTCTATTAAAATAAAAATATATGTTGCACATAATATTTACAATTAATTTTTCTATTATTAAATTATAAAATAAAAATTAAAAGTTATTACCATAAAAAACCTATTACAATTAAAAAAAATATATAATCTCATATTAAAATAACAAACATAAATAGTAGCCGTCCATAAAATCTAACTAATTTTTTGAATTTCGGGGCTTTTTGTTATTTGTTATTTTATTTTGAATTATTTTTATAAGTTTTTTATTTCATGTTTTTTATTGACTGTGTTTCAAGATACTGACTCTGACTATTAACTCTTGTATAGTGAATTAGAAATATTATTTGAGAACTGAGAGACAAACGAATGAGATATAAATATTACGTGTAAGTAAATCAATTGTCTTATTTAGACTATAAAACCGACCTGAAGTATTTACAAGAAATACCTAAAATATATGATGAACTCGCACAAAGTGTGGATCATGTAATAGTTACATTAAAAGGAGTGGGACCTATAACTAGCAGAATTCCATTATGGCTGACCGATGATAATAGCAGGGATCTGTATGTTCATATATTTTTTCTATTTTTATTTTCCATGCAATCGAGGGCCAGCTAGGATGGACACGAAGTAATGCTGCTCAACCCTGATGGGTTCCATAGCCCAATTAAAACTGAACTGATCAAGTTTTGGATCACTTTTGGGCTATAAAAAATTAAATTAATTTTCTAATATTTTATTTCTCTTTTCGTAATTTAAATATTAAACGCCAGTGACCAACAAAAAAAAAAAAAAAAAAAAAATCTTGAAAACCTGGAGCAGAATGGAGAATGTAAAATCAGGTTCGTCCACTTTTCTTTATGTGAAAATAAATCCCAAGGCCAAAATATTTAAAATTTATTTAATAAGAAGAATGATAAGATCAAAACTCGACTCTAATGCCACGTAGAGCTAATGAATCAATCAATCTAAAAAACTTTTAATTTCAGCTGATAAAAAATGATACGCAAACTCTAATTAAGAACAAGAGTTTATTTCATAGCCATACAATTGTTATAAATGATTTGTTGAGATTACTTCCTTACATTGTCAGCTTCTTATATATGAATTTTTTTTTTTTTTTTTAATCTTTTATCAATAGATGTCTTATTTTAAAAACTCACAAATGATTCCCAAAACTCATGACTATTCAATGGGACGTGATTTTTCAATCTCGATCCTGTCCCGTTTATGAAATCGGGATGAAAAAACATTTTGTTCCCTTCCTGGCCCATTAAACCAGGACGAAAAATCATCTCAGTGTTGTTTTGTATCCCGTTAAATTTAGTCTCATCCTGCTAAATCCCGTCTTATTTTATTGTCTCATCTATCCCGTTAAATTTTCGGAATAAATTTCCCATCGCGTTCCATTTTTAAAACGAGACATATTTTTTGATCTCCAATCCCGTCTCAAAAGGAACAGAATCTTATTAAAACTGGAAAAATTATCATCCCAAATTCAAAGCTGTTTTGATTATTACATTTACATATTCATTAGTATATATGGCCATAAATCTAGTAGAACTTTCAGAAATTTGTTATAAATATCTTGGTGAAAAATATGTGGAAGAACTTTTTTTTTCACACTAATACATACAAGAAGTCTCGAAAACTTCTTTCCACGTGTTTGTTTCCTAAAAAAATATATTTTAAATGTACAAAACATGAGGTTCTTGATTCAAGAATTGAAATCACCAGACATCAAAGTGAAAATTGGGTTTTCCCCACTTGACAAATGCCAATTTGCCTAAGAAAAAAGCAAAAAAGGACAAACACAAATTGAATTGTGAGAATATGAATACATATGATTTTGAAATGTAGCAAACTATTTCCTTGTAACTTTTCCTCGAAGGAGGACCCATCAATCAATTAATTACACAATGTTGTAAAGCTTTTCACTTTCTTTAAATTTCATGTGTCAACGTGTGAATCAAAGATGGTTCTTTCTAATTGTCCCCAAAGGACGTGGTTTGGTGGAATATGATTCATGGTCTGACCTTCAGGTCTTGGGTTCGAATCCAGTAAGTACGTTTCTTATAAGAGTCTAAGACAGTCAGAGATTTTACATACTCCGCTTAAGCCTGGAAAGAGTAGTTTGACAGTGGGATTTCCAATGATTAAAAAAAATGACTCTAAATTATCTTAAATTTTATAGATGCAAGTTCTTAAAATGGGACTATTATAAATAAATGATAAATATATATATTTATATTAAAATTTATTTAAATTCAAGAATTCTAATTTTAAGTCAAATTTAAGAATTTTAATCCATTGTATGTGTCAAGTCTCTCTGGACCACTATCAAAATAAAGTTTGACACGGAAATTGAAAAAGAAATAAAAACAAAACTATTCAAGAAAAAAGAAAGCGCACCTAATGCTCCTACATAAATGAGATGTGTAGCAAGTAGGTTTATTTATTCTTGACAATTATATCAACTAATTGAGTATTTAGGGCTATTGCATATTATGTAATTGGATAAGATTAAGTTATAAATATCTTAATCATAACAAGTTTGGTATGGCATTTTTCATATCATAATCCCAACTCTGCATAACCCACAATAATAGTTTTTAGTGTACATGTCTACCCTTGGTGGCTTGGTCCTCTCCCACCAAATGTCTAGTAATTAAATAGTATTTTATTATTTTTTAAGAATAAGGAAACTCCTCATATCCTTATTTTATAATAACAATAATTAGATTTTATCATCAATTTAAATATTATTTAAATTTAAGTAAAACTCATATCAAGAAGGGTGGACGATATAAACTAACTCGGTGGGTTTATAAACAAAAATATTATGTAAGGAATTGATTGAATCAAACGTGAAATTAGACACCCATACCTATCAAACAAAATATGGAAATACAAATATGTTTTTTTAATCCATATGTTTATGTTAGTTCTATTTTTATTGGTAATGTTAGTAACATAATACGTTCATTTGAGTTATAATGAGTCTTGAAGATCTCAAAGCAATTGAACTGATATTTGGCAGATTGTGCGTGAAGTGATCAGATCTGCGTTAGTACTACATTCGTGTTTGCATTCGTGTCACGTTTGTGGTTGGGTTCGAACGAAATTTGGCAGAAGATTCCTCGTGCGTAGTACGTTCATCTTTCCGTTCGAACAAAATTTTCTAGTGGTTTCGCGTTCGAGGTACGTTTGACTATACATTCGATCGAGTTTACGGAATAACGCGCGTTCGACACGCGTTCTTGTGGCGTTCGAACGCCCGTGCTTAAGCAAAATATTTTGGACTTGTTTTTAAGCCTATTTTGCACAAAGATACCCTAGCATTTGCCCTACATATTTAAACAAACGTTAAGCCACATTCACAAGGGTTGTAAACACATTATTTTGAGCCTTAACCTTGTTAAGTTTTCAACTTCTTAATTTTCACCTTAAGACTTTATTGATTGTTTTATCTCCTTCGCAATAGTGATATTGTTTCTTATTTGACAATCAACACAGATACACAATCATAACTCAATTTCCTAAGCCTTCAAAGTTCTCAAGGAGGAATATATGGTAGTCGGAGTTCCGGCGTTTGCGTGCTGCAGGGTTGATCCGCTAGGAGATTATGAAGAAGGCCGCTTGGTGCGGGCTTGAAGAGTTATTCGGGTTATGAAAGTCTAGAAGTATTAGAGTCGGTAGAGTTTCTGCCATAGATCTTACACCATCACTATAAGTTTTTTCATTATAGTGGATTTTGGCCAGTAGCCTAAATACCCGGAGTGATTTTTTACTCGCACGAGTTTTCTATTTTATTAACAAAATTATCCATGTTGATTTTAGTTATGCTTTTATTTATGTGCTTTATTTCATAATTGCATAGACTTAAGGGTGCTTGTTGATAATCTATAGTTACAACAATTAGAATTTATCTTAATTTATTGTGTTTAATTCCGCATAGTGTCAGAACGTAGGAATAAAATTGAATTTTCAGTGTTGAAATCCAAAAAATTATCAAAGATATTAGGAATTTATTTATACATAAAATAATAGGAAATAAGTTTATTGCTAAGGGAATGGGAGGCTTTCCATTCCTTTCCCAATAAAAAGTTGAGTTTCATCTCATTGGAAATTTGAACAAACACAATGAACTATAACTATTAGTGCATCTAATTATAGCATCTCTTGGTGAAAAGAAAGAAATAATAGTATAATATAAGGTTGATTGAAGGTGAAGATTCGATGCCAAGAAGCCAAGTTATCAGAAGCTTCTTTTGATATTCTTTTATTTTATTTTATTTGTTCACTCTTTGTAATTTTTGCAGCTTTTGCTTTATTTCAAAAGATTTAGAATCACTTGATATAGATCTACCAATAAGGAAATGCCACTTTGTTTGTTGTTTATGTCATTGATCATGATTCATGCCACCCCCAAGTCAATTTATAAGTTCTTTGTTTTTGTTTTTGTTTTTATTACTTGGTTTGGGCTGAAATCTAAATATTATTTTTCGCATTAGAAGGCGTGATTAGTCAATTTTTTTTTAAAAAAAGGTCATTGGTCACTTTTGGACAGGTTTTAAACAGATTTTTGTTAGAAATCACAAAATAATAATAATAATGACAAGGGTAGAAAATCTTCACTAGGAAATTTGTTGTCAAGGACAAGAAGTAATTATGGATTTAGTAACCTACCTTTTTTTTTTCTTTTTCTTTTTCATTAGTCAATATATATCCATAAACATACTTTGACATATCCAAAAATTTCAAAATTTTAATGATTTTTGTACCAATTGTTTTTCCTAATTATGATTAACTACTAATTTTACTTGAAAATGTTCAACTATCTATTTAAAACACTCACACTCATAATTCAAGAGCATCATCATATGGTAATAATCCGATATTATTAACATTTAAATATTCATTTTTCTTATCTAAAGCACAGCACAAGATGCTGTTTGTATATGGATGGTATTGATTAGAGTACCAAAAAATTTTGGGTATCCACTAATCATAATAATTTCAGTTTGTTAACAGACGAAAATCTCCACCATAGAACGAAATCGCTCTGGGACTAAAGAAAGAGTGAAGGGAAGAAGAGGGATGGACCGAAGGGCGACAAGGAGCTTGGGGCGACCGAACCAGCGGTTAGGACGAAAACCCATGATGCGGTTACTTCCACGATCATAACAGTTGGACAGTTTTCCTCCACAACCAAGCAGTTGAGACGCGCAGCTCAGCGGTTACATGCACGATCCAGCAACTGCAGGGAGATACTGGAACCGCCTAAAACGGTTGACAAACTTCATTATAAAAGCTTATCTATACCAAGAGAGAGACCCCGATCAAATGAAGACTCAAATGAGCATATTTTTATTTTTCATTTCTTAGATTGTAACCTTAGGACTGTAACTTGTGTGCTTGCGCCCCTTGGAGGCTTATTCACTCAATCAAACACCCATTTGCTGGGACTTTGTCTCAGGAGGTTTGAACCTTACACGCTCTCTTTCTTCACGCATAAAAAATTACGTAAACAGTTTTTGGCGACCACAGTGGAGAGAATTGGTGTAAAGAGTGGAAATTTCTCTGAAAAGAAACGCTCAAACTGGCTCAACTGCGGAGGAAGGAGGACTGGAGCAAACCAACCAGCCCAACGTTCCAGCCATAGTGGGTCAATTCGAGGGTCTGGCAGATGCTAGTCGGTACGAATCTATGAGAGAGCTCAGCCCTAACGCGGTGCGCGCGTTGTTCGGTGAATTCACACAGGATGTTGTCGAACAGGTTAGGCTTCAAAATGCGCATGTCATAGATAAATTCGTATCAACTACCAATTCACATTATGAAAACATGGCTAAACATCTAAGCTCGGTGAATGAATTAATGGCCAAATGTGTAAACGGCGGGACGGCGCTGCCGTGGACTACGCCCCTCCATGCGGCAAGCAGTCAGGAGGCTGGTCCTAGTAATGTTCCTCCACAGAGGACCAACATCCCTACGGTTCTCAGGGGAGGAATAAGTCCTAGAGGCAATGGCCCACAATTAGGGCCAAATATACACCAAGGGCCAAATATGGCACAAAATGAAGTGGTGTTGCCTCAGGGTGTCCAGGTTTCTCAGGGGCAGAATTATGATTATGTCCCACTTTTGAGAGGACCGCAGCCACCGCCCATAGCTGTGCCATTTAACGGCAATGATATGCTAAGAGAGCAAATGATCGAGATCCTTCAAAACCAATTTGGTCTAGGCATACGGCCAATTCGGCCAAGATATCGGAAGCCGTATCCTGATTGGGTCGATGTGGCCTATCCATGGCCTAGAAACTACAAGATACCAGATTTTTCCCTCTTTACGGGGTCTGGGGAAGTTTCTACAATGGAACACGTAGGGCGATTTACCCTTCAGTGTGGGGAAGTCAATGATTTCCACAAACTGAGGTTATTTCACGGCTCACTATCAGGGGTAGCTTTCTCATGGTATGTTAGTCTGCCGGCCAATTCGGTAGAAAGTTGGCAGAAAATGGAGCAATTGTTTCATGCGCAATTTTACAAGGCTGAATCTGAAGTGGCCTTAGCCGATTTGGCGAACGTAAGACAATTTCCAGGAGAGTGGGCCGAGACATTTTTACAACGGTTTAAGGTAGCCCGAGGCCGATGTTACGTGCCTTTGCCCGAAAAAGAATTTGTGAGGATCGCTCAAGGTTGCTTAAATCTCGATCTAAAAAAGAAGTTTCAGGATCGCGAGTTTTGGGACCTTCCCCAACTCACCACTAGTGTGGTGCGTTATGAGTGTTATTACGAGAAGAGAAGCAAATGAAGAATTCGAGCAAAGGGACATATTACAGGAATATCGACTATGAAATGGGCGAAGTAGACACCGAGTCGGCCGATTTATGTTTGGCCGAGTTGGTTAAAGGGAAACCTTACGTTTGCAAGACGTGAGCGGAACCCCAAGCGAGTGAAAAGAATGATAAAAAGAGCAGGAACTTCTCCTTTGATATTACTAAAGTCGATGCTATATTGACCAGTTATATAAGGACAAGCAAATTAGCTTGAGCGACCGACACACGTTGCCAACAGCCGAGCAAATCGGTAGTAAAAAATATTGTAAGTGGCACAATGCATGGTCTCATACAACTAGTAATTGCCTTGTTTTTCGTAATGTCTTACAGGATGCCATAGAATCTGGACGAATCACGTTCGAGAAAAAGATGGCAGTGGACAGCGACCCGTTTCCAAAATCGGTGAGGTTGAACATGATTAATCCAGACCTTGCCAAGATGAATCTGCCGAAAGTCAAATTAATGCTAGACGAAAGACAACATCGTCATCGTTCAAGCGCTCTGGAAAGGATTAAGGCACCTTCAGAGCAAAGAGACCAGCAGAACATTTGTATTCGATGCAAGAACAACATGGAATGGATGAAAGAGTTAAAAGACACTTGCGAAAGGCCTGCAAAGAGGAAGTCATCATCATGGCAGCCCCGGACCTTCGCCCCAAGGTTCTATGGGGAGAATTCAAATTTCATCCAAAATGTAATGACGTTCAGGCTGAAGATTAATCGGCCCAATGTTTGGCATTCGTACCAAAAGCCACACTCGGGCCAGCGGCCAGACATGAACTATCCCCCTGTAGACGAAATGACAAGGACGCAGTTGAGGCGACACCAAAGGAATTATGGCCGTTTGATGCATCGACAAGCTGAAGCAAAGGCCACCACATGCCGTAGCCCTCGCACCACAGAGAAAACAGAAGTAAACAAAAAATGGGTGATAAAAAAGAAGGAACAGTGACAAGTTGCGATGAACGCACTAAATTTGGCAGACGGAATCGGGACGAAACAGATGATGAAGATCCGCCTATCGTCATTCAGTTCGGTAGTATGCCGCCAGTTGTGGCTAATCATTACCTATTGCCTGGGAAATTCAGGAGAGATAACAATGGGGAAGCCGGAACAAGCGAGGACGTTTATGAGGGTGACGAAACTGAATTTGCAGCGCTCTCAATCACAGACAAGGAAGCTGAAGATGAGGAGATGACCGATGTAGAAGAAGAAATAGACATCAAGAGCGAATCAAGGAGAATGAGAATTTCACAGAATCGGCTTCTCAGAGAATTATATGAAGCCAGCAATCCTGCAATCGGGACATTGGGAGAAGATTTGGGACGATATCCATTCCTCGTTTTGTATGGGACGCCTAAGATAAAACGGACACTCACCAGAGCCGAAAAACGGAGATTGACTGTCAATCATGTCTCCCAGGATGCACCAGCCACGTTGCCACCTTCCAGATGGGACATGGAAGAGGAATCGCCTCAAGTTAATGATGAGGGCGATCAAGCAATGGAAATAGGTCTATCAGGGAGAGTGGTTTTCCCGAAGCCACCAACACAAATGACGAAGCACCTGCGGCCGCTGTATGTGAAGGCAAAGGCTAATGGGATACCTGTCACCAAAGTGCTAATTGATAACGGGGCGGCCATTAATGCAATACCAGTTAGGATGCTAGGACATTTGGCAAAGTCCGAAGAAGACCTCCTCCCTACGAAAGTGGTGCTTACCGGCTTTAATGGAGGGGCGACGACAGCAAAATGAGTTATTCCATTGGACCTGCAAGTGGGAAGTACTACGAAGACAATAGTATTTTTCGTCATAGATGGGCCAACCACATATAATATGCTCCTGGGACGAGACTGGATTCACGGCAGCCGATGCATCCCTTCATCCCTTCATCAATGCCTGGTTTTCTGGAACCAAAGGGATGAAGTGGAGATAGTGCATGCCGACAATAAGCCTTTCACTGCGGAGACAAACTCGACCGAGTACTTCATGTATGAAAGGAACTATAGGCCGACCAGAGTTTTGAATAAAGAGGAAAACCCGACCATTGTGGCTCAGAATGACGAGCCTTACCCCGTTGGGTTGCTGGACGATTTGTTCGCACAGATGAGACCAACCATAGTGGTCTTTGGAGAACCAACACAAAACGGTTCGAATGAAGTACGGCCAGAATAAGGAGCAAGCCGCTCTTGCGGCCTCCAAGGCCAATTTATTGGCCTATGTAATGGAGCGAAGAAATGAAGACGAAGCACATGCCGCTATTTCGGCCTTAAGAGGCAAATTACTGACACATCAGACGAAAGACAAAATAAAAGAACTATGTGGAGTGGACTGCTTGATGGAATGAGGAGAATCAAAGGAAGAATAGTACGCCCTGAATGGACGACGCAAGACAAACATCTCAAGAGGACAAGATGCTTTGGACGAGGTAAATCTGGGGAATGAACACGATAGGCGCGTAACTTACGTCAGCAAGGAATTGGAGCCCCAGGTACGCGAAAAGTTAATTTGTTTGTTGCGAGAATACAAAGATTGTTTCACATGGGACTACAATGAGATGCCTGGCTTAAATAGGACGTTGGTGGAGCATAGGCTGCAAATCACGCCAAGCCATAGGCCTCATAGGCAACCTCCCCGGAGGTTTGCGCCTAATGTCATGCCTGATATTAAGAAAGAAGTTGAACGATTGTTAGAGGCAAAATTCATTAGGACGACCAGATATTTGGAATGGTTGTCAAATATTGTCCCAGTTAGAAAAAAGAATGGAAAGATAAGGATCTGTATAGACTTCAGAAATTTAAACCTAGCAACACCAAATGATCAATACCCAATGCCGACAGTAGATTCCCTAGTGGATTCCACGGTGGGGTATCAAGTGTACTCGTTTATGGATGGGTATGCGGGCTATAATCAGATTTACATCGCCAAAAATGATGTACACAAAACGGCCTTTAGATGCCCAAGCTATTTAGGGTGTTATGAGTGGGTGGTCATGCCATTCGGCCTGAAAAATGCTGGTGCCACTTATCAGCGGGCCATGAACTTGATCTTTCATGACATGATCGACAGATTCGTAGAAGTCTATGTGGACGATATAGTGGCTAAATCCGTAACTACGGACGCAAATTTTGGCCATTTAGCAACGGCCTTCGAACGAATGAGAAAGTTCAAACTAAAACTGAACCCTGCCAAGTGTGCCTTGGGGTGTGCGCATGAAATTTCCTAGGGTTTCTAGTGCACCGACGGGGAATCGAGATCGACACCAATAAATCTCGGATGACCATGAAGGCGTTTCCTAGGGTTTCTAATTCATTTTGATTTTAGATTTACCACCACTCGAACTTTTTCATGCGGAAGCTCAGAGAAAAAATAATCCATTATTTTTTTAATCAGTTATTAATTAGTTTATAAAAATTTAATTGTTAAATTAATTTACTAATTAAAATATTTTTAAAATAATAATATATTATCTAACATCTATATTCCATATATATATAAAAGTTAAATATTTTTAAATCTCCTCATCGCGACACATAGCGGCTTCATATTAAAGTATAAAATTAAATTAATAATTCTATTAACTAAAAATCATATTATAATAAAAATACATATTATAATTATAAGAATTCTATTATAACAAGAAAATATTATAGTATCCTATTAAAAAAAAAAAAAAACACTTTTAAATTATTTACAATTAACCTAATCTCTAAATCTTTATTATTAAATTATAAAATTAAAATATCTCTATAATTATTTTTATTATTAAATTATAAAATTAAAATAATAAATTATTAACATAAGAAATCCATAATCTTCTATTAAAATAAGAAACTTATTAATATAAAAATATGATTCTTATTTAAAATAAAAATAGGTTTTTATAAAATTAAAGTATATAAAAACATAATCTACTGTTAAAGTAAGAAACCTATTAATATTAATTTTTTTAGTACCTATTATAAAAAAAAGATATATTATAATATTCTATTAAAATAAAAAAATATATATGTCACTTATTCTTAATAATTAATATTTTTATAATAAAAAAAACTTTAGGAATATTTTTAGATAAATACTTGAAAAAAATCGAAAAGAAAGAGGTATGAATAAAACAAAAAAGGGGATAGTCAAGAAAAAAATAAATTATTAAAATAAAAAAAAACATATTACAATATAAGAATATAATCTCATATTAAAAGAAGAAACATAAATAGTAACAGCCACAAAACCTAGCAATTTGTTTGGATTTCATATCTATTATTATTTGTTATTTTATTTTGAATTATTTCTATAATTTTTTTTTATTTCATGAATTTTTTATTATTTATTGTATTTCAGGATACAGACTCTAATTATTAGCTCTTACACAGAGAATTAGAAATAATTTTATAATTGAGAGACAAACAAATGAGACATGACTATTACGTGTAAGTAAATCAATTGTCTCATTAGACTATAAAATCGATAAGATCTGAAAACTTTATAAGATCAATAAATAAATATATGCTCAATCCGCATAAAGTACCGACACTGTCATAATTAATATAATTAATAAATGATTCAATTATAATATTTTGCATTCAAGCATATGGTAAAAATAGGAGTGAGCACCGGTTCCGGTTATACCCGGAACCGGTTGTAATCGGGTAGGTTTCGGTTCCAAATATGAAGGAATCGATTTTATCCGGGTAGGTTCCGGTTCCAAAATGGTCGGAACCGGAACCGGACCATGGAACCCGTTTATATGAACATAAATTTTAAACATTTGGCGTTCATTATTTAATTGTACAAATTTTAAAGAGTCGTTAGTAATGGTTTTGCCAGTATTGAAGCTCGGAACGCTCGCGCTAAAAATGCTAAGCAAACCTGTTGCTGCTAAGCTCAAGCAACAAGCTGCTATTCACCCCTGGTTTCGTCAGTTCATCGTCAGCATCGCCCAGGTAACTCCTCATTTATTAAATTTGTCTAAGTAAGTGGATTTTGAAACACTTTAATATATCTTAATGAGCTATGTTAAGTAGCAAAGTATAATTTATTTTACATTAGAATGGGAAAAATTAAGATTTGAATCTGCATTGAAATATGCCTTGGTACTTTTTTGAATTTTAATATATAAGTAATAGAGAGATTACAGTTAGCATACTTTGGTACTTTTTTGAATTTGAATATATAAGTAATAGATAAATTTGAATCTGCATTGAAATATATAAGTAATAGAGAGATTACGGTCTGCATGACCAAAATTATGCACGTGAAGAATTGCTTACTTGATCAGCATGCATTTTCTTCACAAATATCTTAAATATCTTGAAATTATTTTCCACTAACAGGTCATCCGATAAACGAAGGTATGTCACCCCAAGGTTTCACAACTAGGCAACTTAATGTACTGATAACTTGCATAATTGTAAATGAAAACAGAAAGGATAATGAGGCTGGCGAGCATTAAAAGTTTAAAACTTCATTTTCTTCGTTCTTGAGCTTCCGCACTCCGATTTGGTCATCGTTTTTTCCTACGGACTCGTATTGGAATGTAGTTTTCATTAAAATATTTTAAAATAGGGTAATTCGGAACCGGACCGGAACCAGACCGGAACCGGATTGGAACCGAATAATAGGATACCCTGTTTAATTGGGTAGGTTCCGGTTCCACTTAGTGCGGAACCGAATTTTTCCGGATAGGTTCCGGTTCTATGCGGAACCGGAACCGAAACCGGTTTTTTTCACCCTTAGTAAAAAATTGATATTTATGGATTTTCGTGCATATTTATATCCAATATTTATATAAATTTATCCATCTTCTATATATATATATGAATTTAAATATAAATATTAATTATCCATATCCAATTAGATAATTGCTATCCCTAATCCTATTTCCCACCACCGCAGCCCTTTAAAATACAGTGGACTCCAAATTGACCGAAATGCCCATGCTACGTAGAGCCCAAGAAGCCGGCAATGTGGACCTTTTCGGTATCGTAATTCAATAAAAACCGGTCAACCGTTGCGACACAGTCACCTTCAATAACAGATAGCTTTCTTAATCGTTTGTCGGTATCTTAATTTTCTTTTTTAAAAAAGAAACTATGCTGCTGCTGCAACAACAAAATTTTAATGGCCAAAATAATCCATGAAGCTTCTGAGAACACGACTCAGCTTTGTAAAAAAGTTGTTCATGTAAATGTCAGATGGGGTTTACTCAATAGAGTGTCGATTTTTCGGAGGTTTTTTCGGTTAATTTGGGATAGGATTCTTGTTTGTTCTATGGGCAAGCAAGCTGCTGTTAGGTACCAGAAGTTGACCCTCCGGACGCCGGATAATTCTCCGGCTCCAGAGATGGTGGAGGCCGGCCTGGTGGAGCTTTCCAGGACGTATAGTAATGGGTATGATACAGATACGGATTTGGTTTCTTTGAAGATCAGTTTGTTAGGTGATGGTCAAATTGGCAAAACAAGCTTTGTGGTAAGTATTTTTTAATCTTTTATTTGTTTGTATAATTTTTGCAACAAATATACTAGAGTTTAATTTATTAATTCATTAATTTGTTTTTTTTTTCTTTTGGGGGGAAGATCAAGTATGTGGGAAATGAGCAAGACAGAAGCTTGCAAATGACAGGATTGAATCTGATAAATAAAACATTGATGGTTCAAGGTGCCAGAATTGCTTTTAGCATCTGGGATGTTGGAGGTATGTTTGAAAAATCTTGTTAGTTAATTAATTTTTTTAATTATGGTATTTGTAATTTGCATTTTCTTGCTGCAAATTTGTGTTTGCAGGAGATAGCAGGTCATTTGATCATGTTCCAATAGCTTGTAAAGATTCATTAGCAATTTTGTTCATGTTTGATCTTACTAGCAGATGTACCCTTAACAGGTTAGATATAATAATCTGTGATTAAAATGGGACAAAATGGTCATCTTATTAATGGAAATAGTGATTTTTTTAATTTTTTTATTGCTGATTTTGCAGTGTCGTTGGGTGGTATAGTGAAGCCAGAAAGTGGAATCAGGTAACAAAACAGAGTCTCTCTTTCACATAATTATTAATATTAATAAGCATTTCAAGCATGAAATAGGGAAATCAGCTTGTATTAATCTTGTAATTAGTTAATCATTATTAGCTTTCATATCAAACTCAAACTTCAGGCTCCACCATTTAAGATAATTGATTTCAAATAATTTTTCTTAATTTCTTTTTAAATTTGCAGACAGCTATTCCTATATTAATAGGGACCAAATTTGATGATTTTGTGAGACTCCCACCAGATTTGCAATGGACTATTGTCACCCAGGTTAGTTAAAATTCAGAAGAAATATTTTTATTCTGAAATCAATCAACACATTACATAACAGTAACAGTATCCACTGGTATATTTATTGAAAAAATCATAGTCTTTACTATATCCGTTGAGCTGGAAGCAGGAAAAAGACAGCAAGAATTGTCAATTTATACAAAACCTCAATAATTAGCAGTGTAGTTTGTGTATTAAGTTGATGTATTTAACTAATTTCTTTGCATTATTGCGACTTAAATTGATTGATGATGGCTTGTGAATTTGAAGAATGTCTTGGAGGATTTGTAGTCTTTGACAATTCTGGAACAAATTGACATTTGTGACATCTTTTTCTTTTCTCTCACCGCGTTATAAGATAAGCAACACACAGGGGCCACATGTTAATTAAAGTTTAAACTAGGAACTTATGTACTATGATATACAATTTTGATGTGATTCTCTTTTCTTCTTCTTTTTTTTAATTGCTTATTTGATGTTCGAATCCTGCTCACATCAAGGTCGAAGAAAGTTCGATTTTCTAACTATGTGCTCTTTGAAACGCTAAAGATGTGACATTTTCTGCAATTTTGTGCAGGCAAGGGCATATGCAAAGGCAATGAAAGCAACCCTTTTCTTCTCAAGTGCAACACATAACATAAATGTCAACAAGATTTTCAAGTTCATCATGGCCAAGCTTTTTAACTTGCCGTGGACAGTAGACAGAAACTTGACTATCGGAGAGCCAATCATCGACTTCTGAAAGTTTACTTCACATTAATGATTTTTCTTCATTTTCTTCTTGTAAATACCCAGAAAGAGAAAGAAAATGGAAAGGAAAAAGATAGCAACAAGTCAATTTTATATTTCTTATTAGAAAATTAGCTCCATAGCTCTTCACCTAGGTGACCCCCTTTTAAATATTTTGGGAGCATGAGTACCAGAGGAAATTAATAAGATTTCAGTTGATTCTTCATGCATTTTAAAACACCTGTAAACATTTAGATTTCTTTAAGGGAAAACAATCCAAATCACATTTCATTGCACTAAAATATATGCCCATTTGACTAACAAATTCCATCATAGTAGAAGTTGTAAGGTTTTTGAGTTAGCACCGAAGTATTCATATTAATTGGAATTTAAAATTTTCTTTCAAAATTATTTTTTAAGGATTATGGTTATATCGTTATTGATGTAAACAAATATATTAATAAATTAATCTCTATTTATTTAAATATATATGTAATTAATTTTATTCATCAGTATAAATAAAATTCAACAATAATAAAACATACATGAATGTGTTTATTATTTTTCTTGAACATTCTTGAATTTCCTTTTGAATTTTCTCTCGTAATAGTGCATCAAACGTTGCATTTCTAATTAATACACTAGAATCCGTTTACGAACAAATCGCTCCCATTTTGAGAACTAAGAAACTTATTTTCTTTCTTTGATGTTGAAGTGCTAGATCGAGGATCAAAGAAACAATTATTTTTGAAACAATCTTGGAACAACCAAGGAATAGTTTAGAGAGAGAACTTGTGTGTGTGTTTCAAGCACTGAGGAAATCTTACCTCCTTGGCCGAATTTTGGCTCCCTTAAATAGATGGGGATTGCCTTTGATTGTATCTAACACAATAAAGACACTCCAAGATCTCTCCAAATCTGATTTGTTCTCTTTAAGATTCATTCCCAAATAATAATTAGGGAACTTTAACTGAATAAGAATTCCTTATTAAATAAGACTTTCTTATTTAATCTATATTAGGACTCCAATTAATTAGGGTGCTAGCCCACTAAATTAAGGCATAATAGATTAAATATTATTTTGGCCTAAT